>JAILYB010000068.1:2037500-2312500 GCA_021437785.1 Rhodomyrtus psidioides
GGGACCATTCGCAGCGATTACATGGATTGGGACGACAGAGGCATTCGTTTCTTATCCCTAAACACTACAGGTGACCATTGACAAACCATTCGAACGGCGATTTTCATTCTCAACCCTGTCAAGAACCACCCCACATCGGGGCAAAAAGGGAGCAAGTCCAGCGGCATCGGGAGAAAATGGTTAGAAATTTTCTTGCTCGGACTAACATTAATCTTTGTGTGTTGTTTATATGGTAATCCAAGTGCCATAAGATGACGAGAAACATTCATTTCTCTATCCCATACACCATATCCTTTGCACAGCCAAGTTGAGCCTGCAAATTCATTTCATGACCCCGTTGGTGATCATTGCACGTTCCAAGATGAAGGCATCATCACTTCAAAAACGGAGGAATTCAAGACTTAGGGTTTGCGGAGAAATTCCTAAGTTAATGCTTAACCTTGTTAGACCTTTGGTCATATGTCTAACACGATCCCCTGAAGATGAGAAAAATGGGGTGCTTTTAAAAAAAATGATGATGAAAAAATGAAAAAAATCCCCAGCATCAAGAAAAAGCAAAGTGCCTCGTAAAAGCAAGGTTGATGCTCGTGAAAACTGTTTGATTGATTCCCCAATGAAAACTAGTTGGGAAGAGAGAAAGACCCCTAAAGGAGTCAGATCAAAGAGGCCGCTCCTCCAAATGATGTCAGCCGCGGAGCGAAGACACAGACAGAGTTGTCAATCTCTTAATGTAGCCAGAGACGCTCTCTAAAGAATATGTGCACACCTCAAAAAACGGGTTCACACCTCAAAGACTGAGGATGCGCAAAGGGAAGGACAGGTGGCAAATCGGCAATGATCATCAATATCAAACCCCTCATGAATTCTGGGCCAAAAACAAGCCTTTTTCGGTCCCCAATCCTACCGATGTTAAGACCCTGAAACAGTCTTCTCTGACTAAGACACTTGGGTTAACATATAGTTTAGCTCGAAGAGGTACGAGCAAGATTATTTCTTTCTCATTTTGCAGGGTTCTTGACTTGTAAACCCGGAGCAGATGGTGAAGACTTTCATTCAATGGCCTCGACTCCAAAGCGGGCCCCCCTTGAAAACCAATATCCAAGCCCAACATTACGGTCACGTGGAAGACCTCCCGACCGGTCAAAATGTATGCGCTGCGAATGAGCCTAAAACCTAGGCACAGGTCAGTAGGGAATTGAGTGCATCCCCTATAAAAATCATTACCTCAAAACAGGTGAGAAGACCTCCTTGTCGAGAAATATTCCAATTGATGTTTTGAATAAACTCTTTCTGGAATTTTCAAGCTGTTGATCCAGATTTTCCGTGCAAGGGATTTGTGATCTCATTTGCATGCTGCAAGAATGCTTTGGATAACCTCCAGCATCAAAATGCACATTTCACAATTAAAACTTAAGTTATACGGTTTTTGTCAAATGGACAGCCGTGGTCTTCCCAAAAATTACTAACGTTTTCTTGGTGAAGAAAAATCTTTCAGGCTCAAATTTCTGCAGGATACCTGGAGAACCCAGCTCCCAGAATGTCGCCTCAACAGACCCAAGTGAAGCTTTGTCAAGATAAAATCTTTTACTACTTCAAAACTGAATTCCCGATAAATTTTGGGATCTTTCAAAAGAAGGGATGAGGATAGAACCCTTTAAAAAAAAAGAAATCGGCAAACTGTCCCAGCAGACGTGGAGAACCCTCGTTCCGGGACCCTTTTTCAAAATCAAGCAGTCCTAGCTTGACGTGGAGAACCCTCGTCCTAGGACCTCTTTTCAAAATATCAAACAGTCCTAGCGGACGTGGAGAACCCTCGTCCCAGGACCCATTTTCAAAAATATCAAGCGGTCCTAGCAGACGTGGAGAACCCTCGTCTTTGGACCCCTTTTCAAAAATCAAACAGTCTCATCGGACATGGAGAACCCTCGTCATGAGACCCCTTTTCAAAAATCAAACGGTCCTAGCATGACGTGGAGAACCCTCGTCTTTGGACCCCTTTTCAAAAATCAGGCAGTCTCATCGGACGTGGAGAACCCTCGTCATGAGACCCCTTTTCAAAAATCAAGCGGTCCTAGCATGACGTGGAGAACCCTCGTCCCAGGACCCCTTTTCAAAAATCAGGCAGTCCTAGCATGACGTGGAGAATTCTCGTCCTAGGACACCCTTTTCAAAAATATCAAACAGTCCCAGCGGACGTGGAGAACCCTCGTCCTAGGACCCATTTTCAAAATATCAAACAGTCCCAGCAGAGGTGGAGAACCCTCGTCTTTGGACCCATTTTCAAAAATCAGGCAGTCTCATCGGACGTGGAGAACCCTCGTCATGAGACCCCTTTTCAAAAATCAAGCGGTCCTAGCATGACGTGGAGAACCCTCGTCCCAGGACCCCTTTTCAAAAATCAGGCAGTCCTAGCATGACGTGGAGAACTCTCGTCCTAGGACACCCTTTTCAAAAATATCAAACAGTCCCAGCGGACGTGGAGAACCCTCGTCCCAGGACCCATTTTCAAAATATCAAACAGTCCCAGCAGAGGTGGAGAACCCTCGTCTTTGGACCCATTTTCAAAAATCAGGCAGTCTCATCGGACGTGGAGAACCCTCGTCATGAGACCCCTTTTCAAAAATCAAGCGGTCCTAGCATGACGTGGAGAACCCTCGTCCCAGGACCCCTTTTCAAAAATCAAGCAGTCCTAGCATGACGTGGAGAACCCTCGTCCCAGGACCCCTTTTCAAGGAAAGAAAAGAAACCCCTGGTATGGTGAGTCAGAAGCCACAAAGGGAGAAATGAAAACCTGGTATGGTGAGTCAGAAGCCACGAAGGAAGAAATGAAAACCTGGTATGGTGAGTCAGAAGTCACGAAGGAAAGAAAAGAAACCCCTGGTATGGTGAGTCAGAAGCCACGAAGGGAGAAATGAAAACCTGGTATGGTGAGTCAGAAGCCACGAAGGGTGAAATGAAAACATAGTATGGTGAGTCAGAAGCCACGAAGGGAGAAATGAAAACCTGGTATGGTGAGTCAGAAGCCACGAAGGAAGAAATGAAAACCTGGTATGGTGAGTCAGAAGCCACGAAGGAAAGAAAAGAAACCCCTGGTATGGTGAGTCAGAAGCCACGAAGGGAGAAATGAAAACCTGGTATGGTGAGTCAGAAGCCACGAAGGGTGAAATGAAAACCTGGTATGGTGAGTCAGAAGCCACGAAGGAAGAAATGAAACCCTGGTATAGCGGATCAGAAGCTACGAAGGGAAAATTGAAGACCATGGTATAGCGGACCAGAAGCTACGAATGGAGAATTGAAACCCCTGGTATAGCAGATCAGAAGCTACGAAGATGAATAAAAAAAAGAGTCGACAAACAGTCCCAGCAGACGTGGAGAACCCTCGTCATGAGACCCATTTTCAAAAATCAGGCAGTCTCATCGGACGTGGAGAACCCTCGTCATGAGACACCTTTTGAAACCAAGGTAGAAACCACCTAAAGGGTCAATTCATGGTAGAAACCGCCTAAAGGGTCAAACCAAAGGTAGAAACCGCCTAAAGGGTCAAACAAAGGTAGAAACCGCCTAAAGGGTCAAACCAAATGTAGAAACCGCCTAAAGGGTCAAAACAATGGTAGAAACCGCCTAAAGGGTCAACTCATGGTAGAAACCGCCTAAAGGGTTAAAATAAAGGTAGAAACCGCCTAAAGGGTCAAACAAAGGTAGAAACAGCCTAAAGGGTCAAACCAAAGGTAGAAACCGCCTAAAGGGTCAAAACAATGGTAGAAACCGCCTAAAGGGTCAACTCATGGTAGAAACCGCCTAAAGGGTCAAACAAAGGTAGAAACCGCCTAAATGGTCAAACCAAAGGTAGAAAGGTAGAAACCGCCTAAAGGGTCAAATATGGTAGAAACCGCCACAAGGGTCAAATCCAGGTAGAAACCGCCATAAGGGTCAAACTAAACTTGATGGTAGATACCGCCTAAAGGGTTAAATATGGTAGAAACCGCCACAAGGGTCAACTCATTGGTAAATACCGCCGTAGGGATCAACGCAAAGGTCCGATCCACCATACGGATCAAAATCCTTGGCAAATCCCCCAGCGTGGGATGCGCCCTTCTCAAGTTCCTACCAGTCAGGAACCCCATAATGGTATGACCTACCATACAGGTCAGAGCTTAATCTCCCTAGGATATTCTGAACGAGTCCTAGGTATCTTCTTGAAAGTCGTCACAACCGGCAGCATTTGACAGGTGAGCTTCAGGTAAGCCTCTCTCATCCCGGCCCATGTTCAAATTGTTTGAGTAAACTTGGGATTAATTTGAGCTTTTATCAAAAGGTTTAAGGATTCAATGTCATAGCATTTCTTTGTACCAGTCAAGTCGGTCGAGATTTAGGTGTCATTTTATCTTTGAGAGAAACCTCTAACGAGATTCCTCTCAAAGAGGGGCAGTTGTTGACACCTGAATTTTGACTTTTCATTTAAGTGATTCATCATTACATAAAACTGAGAATTAGTCTCAGTCCTCATAAAAAAAAAAATTAATCTTCATTCATGCACTGCATTTGCATATTGGTCGATGGCGGAGAATTGAGCTTAAATAAACAAGCAAGCACCAGACAAATTGTCGCATTTGAGACAAGATATTCTGCTGAATTGGCTGCGGGAGCCGCCACCTGATGGCATTCCACCATCCTTCTCATCCTCCACTCACCATTATCTTCCACCACTACCATCCCCTGCATGTTTCCAACATTAATGGCCATGGAGTGCACGATCAAAGGAGGCTAGTGGATCTCTTAGTGCTTGTTCTCTGGAAAGTCATGGAAACAATAAAAAAATATTATGCAAGGGAGGGCTTGTGAGTGCAGGTGGAGAATAAAAAATGGAAGACCACCTTGCCTTTCGAGGACCATCTCCCCTTTTGATCCGGGGAGTTAGAAAAAAAATGAGGAGGAGCGATGAGGAGAGGGAGCTGAGAGGGGGATCCTTCGTTGCGAGCATGAGACGGAGAGACAGTTTAGAGAGTGGTGAGCTTCGTGAGAAAGAAAAAAAAAAGAATGATAGGGAGTTCAGAGAAGGGAGCGGACACAGAAAAAAAAAAGAGTAGGAGAGAGTGAGGAAAAGGGGGGACCGGGAGAGCGATGCCGGAGCCATGGCCATCGTTCGTCGACCTCCAAGCGAAGCTTCGACCCTCGAATCTCTCTTCCCCGACACACATAGACCTCCAAAAGCTTGAGGAATATTGAGAGCTGTGCATGAGAAAAGCTCTCAGAAAAGCATACAAGAAAGAACCAAAAGAGAGAGGGAGCGTTAGAGAGAGGAGGGAGCTTCCTCATCGACATCGTCGCTCCTGCCCGTCATCTCTTCGAGGTTGTTCTGTGCCAAGATGCGTGCTTCCACCCGGTTGTCAACCGGACGTGCGTCGGTCGCCGTTGTCAAGGCCCGAAGAGGTGGCCTCGCAGCTCTTGGCGACGACGACGGGACTCCGGGGTTCTTTGTCCTTCAGCTCCATCTAAGTTCATCTCAGTGGGAGTACATTAGTCTGGCGAAAGCGAGGTAGCAGCTGACGCCAGCGTCTGCCCGGCGACTTGCACTACAAACCAGTCGGCTCAAGCAGAAACCGGCATGTCTCGGTGCAACGCACAGGGAAGGAAGCTGAAGGCCGTTTGAGGGCTGGCGTTCTGTGTTCGGCTCGGTAAAAGTCCGGATAATATGGGCTCGATGGTCCGCGATGGAGCGAGATGACGTGCATCTTCATGGCATCCGGAGGAGGCGCGACGGCCAACTCAGAGATGGCGTGACGAGTGTGATGGGGACAACGCCGGTAGCGAGCAGGTCTGGCATTGGTTTGACGAGGAAGTCCCACCGTTGGCGCGGTGAGTATCCTGACGACTCGGCGGCATACCAGCGAGTCCCAACGGCGTAGCGGGCGAGTTTCAAAGTCGTGGTCTCGGCACTCGACGAACAAAACCGATCGATGCTTAAAGAGGTCCGGTTTAAGCATGGTTTGGCGATGGTGCAAGCATGAGGATGTGGCGCATGAGCTCGAACCCGGTGTAGTGGCGACTCGAGCTCGTTCTAGTGGCGACGCGTACGTGAGCGGTACGACGCGCGCGAGTTCGGACCAGTGACGAGCGGACCCAACGTTTGTAACGAGGAGGTCGGCGGGAGTGGGACCTAGCGGCGTGCGGCGAGCGGATCCGGTGGAGAGCGAGCGAGCACCAGTGGACACGAAAGCGGGCGAAGGCTGGCGGAGTTCAGTCACGGCCGCAGGCGAAGGTTGGCGGAGGCTTGGTGCGACTGCAGGTGGGTGGTTGCGTCGGGCGTGCACTGAACAGAGCGGCGCGAGGAAGGTGATGATGAACAGTAGCGCGTTTTTAGTCTTGTTGGCCGTTCGGGTGGGCTGGAGTAAAAAAAAGAAAGGCCGGGCTTGTCCCTTCCACCCGTTTGGTCTTCTGCTGAGCTGGTCCAAGAGGGGTGTAAATAAAGGCTGGGCCCGAAAGGGTCTAGGCCCAATTTGGTTAAGGCAGAGGAAGGGTGGGCCTGACTCCTTGTGTGCCGACCGGGCCCGGTTCGGGTTCCCTCTTCCGGGCCTGATCAGGCCACGACTGGATCCAGGCCCGAGTCCGAGAACCCGGACCCAGGCCCGGTTTCTTTTATTTATTATTAATAAAAAATAAAAATAATAAAAAATAATAATAATTAAAGATCAGAAAATTTCACAAAACGCTAAAAAAAATTAATTAATTAATTAAGAAATAGATAGGAAATGCTTCTATTTGTGTACTTTGCCTAATTATGCTTTATATGCTTAATTATATATATATTTGCCATGTGAATATTTTCAATGAATTATCTAGTTAGCGATGCATGTCTCAATCAGTAGATTAGCATGGTAATTAGAATTTAACTCAAGATGCTCGTTTTATCTTTTAAATGGCTGAACTTTGCTAATCATTTACTTTGAGTGAATGCATATACTTCCAATGTGGCGATCAACGGTGACGCTCATTGAGATAGTAGCCCACTGGGGTTTGGTGATTGGGGATCCACGCCCGATCAGGTGATGCGCATGAAGATGGTTGCAGGCTGGGGCTGGGCGATTGAAGGTCGGTGTCCAATCAGGTATATTTTGCGTACTCGATTCGTGTATCACAGTTATTTTTCTAAAATATTGCCATTATAGACTTGATTTGCATGTGCTTGTTTCAGTCTAGTGGTTAGTTTATTTTTCTGGTCAAGTATTGTCTATTGTCAAAGACATGCTTCTTTTTTTTTTATTAAAATATTTTTCGATAATAATAATCAATAAAAAAAATCAAATAAAAAATATTAAAAAATTCTAGAAATTCCAAAAAAAATTCTAAAAAAATCCAGGAAAATCCCAAAAAATAGAAAATGGCCACAATCAACTGGCCAAGACTCATTCCGGGTGTTTTGAACCCCGACCCTTCTTAAAATGACGATTTCGCCCTTTGGGCGAATTGTCTTCCAAAAATTGAAGAAAAATCAAGAAATTCCAAAAAATTCTCAAAAATGGGAAATTGCCACAAACAACTGGCTATGGAATATTTTGGGTAATTCGGTATCCAAACCTCCCAAAAATGACGATTTTGCCCTTCGGGCTAATCGTCCCCAAATCTTCCCATTTTACCCCTGGTCCGAAGTCACACCTTCCTTAAGCCTTTATGGTTACACTAGGAAGCCATTGATCTGAATTGATGTGCATTGAAGTGATTTATTTATGTACTTGATTGCGCTTTCATTTAAATTGGTTGTGATTGATAGGAACAGTCTTCCAATCTGCATGAAATCCTGAATTAAGCCTACCTCACCTAAAATTGCGCCAGCATGAACTCTTAGCTAGGAAAATCACTCGCATTAGGTACCGAAAGGGCGTTGGTAATGACACCGACGTAACCAAGTCTCCGAACCCAAAATCTCTGGTTCCGCAGAACTGATCGATCTCTCCCAATCGGTCAGTAAGGTTTCCGGTCTACCCTCCAAGAAAGACCGGGTGGCGACTTCAAATGCATGCACAAGTTGCACATGCCACCACGACCACACTAAGGTCGAAATCGATCGGCTCTTATCGCTGAATCCCTTTGAAAAATACTCCCGCCGCGATTTGGTATGGGCTTGGGAGGGCCCGCGCCGATCCGAGACCCGCGATCGGTAATCCATTAGCCACGTCCGCTTTCGGACGGGTCGCGACACTCGTCCACGTGCTTCACTTCACCACTTGTTTCTGTCTCACCTAGGACCACATTATGCTGACTTCTTGCCCAATAGAGCACGCAATTGGCTTTATACTTCCACAAAAGCAACAAATGCTGGATCACTACAGAGCAGTCTCACCCAGGCTGATCACAAGCAGCCCGTATCAACCAAACTTTTGAACAAACTTTGAGACCAAATGGATGAATCCATTCCAAAAGAAAGAGCGAAAGGTCGCAATGATACATGCCCAGAGAATGCACGTTTCAAACACCAGCCTTAAATAATAATAAATAAATAACCACCAGCCTTACTTAGCTTTTGGAATATCAAGATCCTCGAGTATTGGGCTGTCAACTCCAACTCCCATCGCGTGGAGACCGTTATCCACATAAAGGACAGTGTCGGTGATGCCAGATACCAAAGGCGATGATACATGCCTGGAGAAAAAGGGACATAATACATCCTCTGTCGAATGATATTTTCTTGGTTTTAGCATGTTAAAACCAACTACAACAGAATGAACTAGGTGAAACATGATGGGATTTATCGCAACCGAATCAGAACGATCAAACAGAGAATCAAGAAAAATTGAACGACGCACAGTTTACCCAGGTTCATCCTAGAATAGGGCTACGTCCTGCAAAGAGATTTTACTATGATATTCGGTTCACAGCCACTCAACTCATTACAATGATCAACATAAACGAGCAAAATATATATGTCATAAATGGGCTCAAAATCTAAACCTAGCGAAACCTATATTAAGCCAACAACATATGGGTTAACTTAAATAAAAGCTTAAACCCATTGAGGTTTCGAAGGCGCTGCTCCCGAACCCCCGCCTGCTCACCAGCAAGCGGGGCAGCCGTTCACTGACCGGGTAGCGAAAGCCCCGCCCGCTGACCGGGCAGCGGGACACCCAACCCCCGCATCCCACGTGCATGGGTCACATGTCGTCAGATAACACTTTGATTTCTCTAAGCTCATGTGGGCATACCCGGTATGAGAAACAAGGGTCCCCGAAGTATTCGCCAACTCCAACATTCTCCCACTTGGTGGATACTTCGCGCAAATGAGAGCTTTTCCGATATCATGCTTCTTCAGTCCAATTGCAGTAGAGCACTATTCAAACTTCGCACCTGTGACGGCTTTAGTACGAAAGTCTGAACTATTTTTCACTGTGTCGACCTTTACAAACCGAACCTCTTTCTTCTCCACTTTTTCCCGGATGAAATGATAATGTATATCAATGTGCTTTGTGCGCAAGTGAAATGCTAGATTCTTAGCTAAATAAATAGCTCATTGATTATCACATCTCACCTCTACGGCACCTTGCTCAAAACCAAGCTCCAAGCACAACCGCTGTAACCATACAGCCTCTTTTCCAGCATGAATAAGAGCCATGTACTCAGCCTCCGTAGAAGAGAGCGCTACCACACTTTGCCTTCTACTCATCCAACTTAATGTAGCCCCAAACAATGTGACAACATACCCGCTAGTGGACCGTCTGCTATCAATATCTCCACCCCAATCAACATCTACATGGCCTACGATATCAAGCATGTTTCCATTCCATGTACCTTCAAAACATAAAGAAAAATTTGAAGTTCCACGAAGATACCTGAAAACTCTTTTGATCGCATTCCAATGTTCTTTACCTGGGTTAGACATGTATCGGCTCAAGACTCCCACTGCTTGGGCTATATCCGGATGCGTGCACACCATAGCATACATCAAGCTACCCACTGCACTAGCATATGGAACTCGGGCCATCTCTTCAGTTTCTTTACCCATTTTAGGACATTGCTCCGTAGATAACTTGGTCCCTAAAGGTATAGGGGTACCAACAGGCTTGCAGTTTATCATATTGAATTTCTTCAATATTTCTTTGATGTATTTCTCTTACCCTAGCCACAGCTTCCGTTTCTCACGGTCCCTCCTAATCTGCATGCCCAAAATAAAATTTGCAGGCCCCAAGTCTTTCATTTCAAACTTATTGGCCAACAAACTCTTCACAGATTTCGCCATTTTCACGCTATTCCCGATCAACAGCATATCATCCACATATAGCGTGAGAATGACAAACTGATCGTCTATCCTCTTCACATAAATACAATGGTTAGAATTTGAACGCACAAAATCAAGCTGGAGCATGTACGTGTCAAACTTATGGTACTACATCCTCGATGACTGCTTCAGCCCATATAAGGACTTTTTCAATTTGTACACCAGATTCTGCTTTCCCTTTACTTCAAAGCCTTTTGATTGCCTCGTATATATCTCCTCCTCCAAGTCCCCATGAAGGAAAGACGTCTTTACATCCATCTGTTCCACCTCAAGATCGTATGCAGCAGCTACGGACAGAACAAACCGTATCGAGGTCAATTTCTCCACGGAAGAGAAAATCTCGTCATAGTCAACTCCCTCGATTTGAGAATACCCCTTGGGTACAAGCCTAGCCTTGTACTTCTCTACAGTCCCATCCGGTTTCAGCTTTCGCTTGAACACCCATTTGCACCCAATTGCATTTCTATGCTTAGGCAACTTACACAAGCTCCATATCTCATTATGATCAAGCGACTGCATCTCATCTATCATTGCGAGCTCCCACTGATTCGCATCATCCATGGATCTCGCCTCTTTTACAAAACTAGGATTATCTCCGGTAATGCTCAAAGCATGAAACGTACTCAACGCACTAAGTGAGTATCGAAGTGATACATTTCTTTCCTGCGTCGATCTCCTAAGAGCCGACATGCTATATGTATCCGAGTCTTCATCCGAATCTGCATTCTCGACTTCATTAACCAAGTCCCCTTGCTCCGATTCTGAATTAGACTCTACTGGCGTACCTTGTGGAACCATCTCCACCGTTTCAGCTTTAAGACTTTCTTCAAGCACTACCATTTTCTCGGGCCCATCACCTTTCTGTGTGCCAATCTGAGATTGTGATTCACGAAAGACAACATCCCTACTTATACAATGGTCTTTAATTCTGGATTCCACAGCTTATAGCCCTTGACTCCTTCCTTGTATCCGAGAAATATGTTCTTTTCAGACTTATTGTCAAGCTTGCCCCGTTTCTCCTTGGGTATATGAACATATGCGTTACACCTAAACACCCGAACATGTGACAGATTCGACTTCATCCTAAACGCTGCCTCATATGGTGTATGATCCTTCACTGACAAGGTCGGTGACCGATTCTTCAAATAACTAGCCGTGACTACAGCTTCTGCCCAAAATTCATGCCCCAAACCTGCCCAACTCAGCATGCATCTTGCCCTTTCTATGAGTGACCGGTTTAATCTTTCAACCACACCATTCTGTTGAGGCGTATATAGGGTCGTCTTCTGCCTTGCAATACCATTGTCCACATAGAACTGCTCGAACTTGTCCGAACAGAATTCACCTTCACTATCTGTACAAAGTATCTTGATTTTCCTGCCCAATTGGTTTTCAACAAAAACTTTAAATTCTTGAAATTTTTCGAATATATCTGATTTACTTTTAATAAAATAAATCCAACTATATCTCAAAAAAATCATCTATGAACGATACATAGTACATGGATCCTCCAATAGATGGAGTCGGAGTAGGCCCGAAGACATCTTGTGAATCAGCTCAAGAACCTCTGTTGCTCTCGTACCGGTGTGTTGGAAGCTAACTCAGTTCTGTTTTCCATGGAGACAGTGTTCACAAAACCCGAAGCCCATAGAGCAATATGGTACTCCTTCTACCATTTGACTCGAAGCTAAGGTAGACAGTCCCTTTTCACCGATATGCCATAGCCTCTGATGCCACATCATGGACGTATCATATCCATCTTCCTTGGTCTTTTCAGAGACAAAACCACTACCAACAGTTACCGTTTCCCCGAGCAGCTTATACAATGTCCCATAACAAACTCCTCGTGTAATCACAATAGAACCTCGAGTCATCTTCCACGAATTCTTATCACAGCTGAAAGTAACCCCAGAATCAGCCATCGTACCGACTGATAATAGGTTTCTGCTCATCAAGGGTATGTGCATCATGTCTGGAAGAGTTTTCACCTTGCCATTACTCATCCTCAGCTTCACTTTACCACGCCAGACAATCTGAACTGCAATATCATCTCCGAGCATGACATCTCCACCATTATATTTCTCATATTCACAAAACCAGTGTCTACGAGGCGTCATGTGGTATGAAGCACCGGTGTCGATCAACCAAATATCCTTGTCTAACTACGCCATACATGCAGCAGCCAAATATATCTCCTGTATCGACCTCCTTCTTTCCCGAGGATGATTCGGCTTCTTTCTTAAAAACTGACTTGTTTTTACTGTCCCGCTTCACATGGCTCCACTCTTCACATCTCCAGCATTGTACCCTCATCTCCCCACTCTTCAATCGCCCACGAGATTTAGATCTGGACCCTATCCTATTTAGAGTCTTCTCTGCTGGCCTACCCCTAGCAGTTAATGCCTCTTTACCGGAATTTCTTGACCTTTTTCTTCGTGTCTCCTCTGATAACAAGGCCGAACACATACTTTCATACGATAATTCCTTATCCCCACCACCGATCACCACAATTAGGTTATCCCATGAATCCGACAGTGAACAGAGTAGTGTTATCGCCTTGTCATCATCTTGAAACTTAACACCGATTGATACGAGTTGACTAATCAATGTGTTAAAGTTATATAAATGTGCAGAAAACGAGTCGCCCTCATGCATCCGAAGATTATACAGCCTTTTCCTCAAAAATAGCTTATTAACCAACGACTTATTTTGATAAAGTGACTCCAGTTTCTGCCATAAATCCCTGGCTGTAGGTTCGCTCATCACGTTCGTCAGAATCGAGTCTGCGAGACAAAGCCGGATCAAGCTCTTTGCTTTCCGATCGATCCGATCCCAGTCCTCAATCTCCTTTGGATATGCCTTTTTGGAAGTTGAATCATCATCCTTCCCATTTTCCTTGCCCGATTCCTTTATCACGATACCAGGCTTCGCAGCAACAGGCCTTTCCGTCACGATTGCCGATCAAAGATCTCGATCACAAAGTTGATCCTCTATCTTCATCTTCCACAAATCGAACCACGTCCCATCGAATTTTTTGATCTTAATCCGTGACCCTCCTGACATCTCAGATAAACCCTAATTCCTTGAACACAAGGCTCTGATACCAATTGATGAGATTTATCACAACCGAATCAAAACGATCAAACAGAGAATCAAGAAAAATTAAACGACGTATAGTTTACCCAGGTCACCCTAGAATAGGGCTACGTCCTGCAAAAAGATTTCACTATGATATTCAGTTTACAACCACTCAACTCGTTACAATGATCATCATAAACGAGCAAAATATATATGTCCTAAACGGGCCCAAAATCTAAACCCAGTGAAACCTCCATTAAGCTCACAACATACGAGTTAACTTAAATAAAAGACTAAACCCGTTGAGGTTTCAGGAGCGCTGCCCTCGAACCCCCGCCCGCTGACCGGGCAGCGGGACACCCATGTCGGGGGAGTTGCCCCCGAACCCTCGCATCCCACGCGCATGGGTCACATGTCGTCGGATAACACTTTGGTTTCCCTAAGCTCGCGTGGGTGTACCCGGTGTGAGAAACAAGGGTCGTCGAAGTATTCGCCAACTCTAACATTCTTCGACTTGGTGGATACTTCGTGCAAATGAGAGCCTTTTCGATATCATTCTTCTTCAATCCAATTACAGTAGAGCACCATTCAAGCTTCGCACCTGTGACGGCTTTAGTGTGGAAGTCTGAACTATTTTTCACTGTGTCGACCTTTACAAGCCAAACCTCTTTCTTCTCCACTTTTTCTCGGATGAAATGATATTGTATATCAATGCGCTTTGTGCGCAAGTGAAATGCTGGATTCTTAGCTAAATAAATAGCCCATTGATTATCACATCTCACCTCTATGGCACCTTGCTCAAAACCAAGCTCCAAGCACAACCGCCGTAATGATACGGCCTCTTTTCGAGCATGAATAAGAGCCATGTACTCAGCCTCTGCAGAAGAGAGCGCTACCACGCTTTGTCTTCTACTCATCCAACTCAATGCAGCCCCAAACAATGTGAAAACATACCCCCTAGTGAACCGTCTGCTATCAATATCTCTACCCTAATCAGCATCTACAAGGCAGTGGGACACCCGTGTCGGGGGCGTTGCCCCCGAACCCCCGCATCCCGTGTGCATGGGTCACATGTCGTCGGATAACACTTTGGTTTTCCTAAGCTCACGTGTGCGTACCCGGTGTGTGAGAAACAAGGGTCCCTGAAGTATTCGCCAACTCCAACAAAACATGCATAATTGGTGCCAGAATTGGAGCCGCAAAAGAAGAGGGGGGGACGAAGGAAGGAAGGAATAAAGAGAGAAAAATAAACTAGGAGCTCTTATTTTTGCTACTCCAAAATTTATCGCAGAACCCACCAAACAATGCATGTTTCAAACACCAACCTTAAATAATAATAATAATAATAAACCATCAGCCTTACTTAGCTTTTGGAATATCAAGATCCTCGAATATTGGGCTGTCAACTCCGACTCCCCTGCATGGAGACCGTTATCCACATGAAGGACAGTGCCGGTGATGGCAGATGCCAAAGGCGATGCCAGGAATGCAGCAGCATTGCCCACCTCCACTGTTTTCATTGAAAAGAAGCCAAGGTACATGAATTAGAAATTGCAGTCGGTCCAATTTCGTAGGCCATACTAAGAAATTTCAATTAAAAATGGACAAAATGCTCAATTGCTTCGTGTACACTGTTAATATCGGTATAGCACAAACAAAAGATACCAGCTGTGGTAGCAGGGAATGACTCACCAGCAGATAGTTATTTCTGCAACGGTGCACCAATCGATGCACCAATTGCTTTTGCACCACAACTTCTCCATGGAACTGTTGATATTTCGCACCGCGATCATCATTGAGATAATATTACCGGGAACAAAGAAAGTGAGATCTGCTGGAAAAGCTACAAACTGTACCTGCAGAAATTGTGTTCACTCTTCCTTTATGTTTTCTCCCCGTTTCAAATGCCAGCACCTGCGGCAATCCAGTAGGAAGAGAAGCAGGCATCAGAGTCATATGATAAGCTATTGATCCAAAATCTGCATATCCCGGTATAGATCCATTGAGGAGGGTGCGGAGAAGAAGCACCTCATGTGGGAAAAGGACAAAAGGAAAAAAAGACCTACTCGTGTGTCACTCTCTAGAGAAGCTTTGACTGAACTCATCCCTTCTCCGTACCTGCAATAGTAAATAAGTAAGCTAGAAATCTCATTGATGGGACTGCACGTAAATGAAGCAAAAGAAGAACATATACCCATGAATGATCATCTCTGATGCACTGTATGTCAAAGAGATAAAAGAACCACCTGTAAGATAAACCTACCAGTTAGCAAGACCGAGTGGTGCATAGTGACGATTCCTGGTCTTATCAGGCAAGCAGGCCCAAAAATTTAAAGGAGCAAACAGTACAAAAGCAAGGAACGAAAGTTGCATGGATTCATAATAGGAACAAAGTGCCGGAGCAAAGATTCAGAAGATTAGCTCGATCCAGAAATAGAAAGAAGAAAAAGATTTCCTAATGATTGCAGCAGATGTTTACTGTCCTGCAATAGAGGATATAGCATTTAACCATAGTCATCAGTAAGCAGGAGCAGGGAATAGGAAAAAATGAGATTAAAAATGCTTAACCTTTGGCCCATTAGAAAGTGGGTCCTCAAGGATGTCAATTCTTCCAAAATCCTGCTTCACAGATTCGGCAACTTCCTGAAAGGAAGTACCAAATAGTTGGAATGGCTAATGCCGGAAAGCAACTCGATGGATCTGAAGTTAATAGGAAAGACGTTCCCTTTTGTTGATAGGTGAACAGGAAAGATGTTCATGAGAGTACAAAAAGCAAAATAAGCCTCGTATTGATTTCGAATTGAAGGTCCATAACCCTGAAAAATTAGATAAATCAGCATATACCTAGACACTCGAAGATAAGCCTCAACATGTTCGTTGGATGGGTTGATTGGGAAAAGTCCCTGTTTACCTAGGAAACCAATTATCAGCCAAGGAGTTTCCCGCCAAGGAATCACTCAATTTTTAATATTGATGAAACATGAGACAAAAATTAAGGAAGACATCCTACTCTTTCGGAGAGAAGAGAAGGTCATAATCTAAATCGTTCCTGGAGTTATTTCTGGAAGCTATCATCCGTTAGAGCAGTTCGATTCTTCCCTATCTCAAAGCACCAGAATGGTTTTTCCCCCCCTCAAATAGCATGTCAACAAACAAAAAATACTTCATAGCTTTATGTTACAGGTTCTCAGAAGAATTGGAATTTGGAAGAGGGTATACCTGGACGGTCCATTTTGCAAAACGTGCGTGGTGCTTCCTCGTCCTAATTTGGGGATCATCACAAAAAAGAGCATATTAATGGCACAATTTCACATACGTAAGTAATTTGTGGAAACTCCAAATGAGCAATTACATCTTCAGGAACATCCTCAGGATTGTCATAAATTGCATCCAGTGGATAAACTCTGGCGATTTCCATTAAGGAACCATCTGGCAATTTGAAAAGTAACAATACAATACAATAAACATAATGAGATGCGACTGAAGACAAAATACTACTGAAAGCACAAAATGGTCGCTTACACTCGTGATTCATCAAATTTCCCACGCCTTAGGCTGATCTAAAAAAAATTAACAGTCTGTCGCGACCTGAAATTCGGTTTGAATTTCAAGTTAATGGATTACCAGATTAATTAAATAAATTAACTAACCCGGTTCAAGCTCTCCCAAGCTCTACCAATTCGCAACTTAGGTTTGAATGATTTTTAATTTCGGAGCCGCCACTAATCTTTTTTGGTAGGTAGATTAGATACCTAAATAAAGTACGGGAGAATACTTTATTTTCTGGTAACCAAAGATTTAGGTTCAGGGACTTGATTATGTTAATTTTTTCAATTAACACCCTTTTAGTACCATTCTTGTGAAGAATTTCTTTGATTGGCAAATTCCATTGATTTCACTTGAAGATCAAGGTGCAATTCATTTTTTAGGATTTTCTTGATTAACATTGTTATGCAAATGCAACTAGATGTCATGCGAAAATGCAAATATAACATGAAACTATATGATGTGAAAAATAATCATGCATGATGACTTTAGAAAAATCAAAATTTTAATAAGAGAAAAATGTGAATTCTAATTTAAATGACGTGTGCCACGATAATGCATGAACCTAAATGACATGGCATAATAATGCATGAATGACGTGTAATATGCATGGAATACGAAAATTCTAAATGACATGGCATAATAATGCATGAATGACGTGTAATATGCATGAAATACGAAAATTCTAAATGACATACAAGATGATTTATTTATGAGAAAAAAATTGAATTTAATGCAAATGAACGTGATTTCTACTTTAAATGACATGACATGGAATTTGTGACGTAGATATTGTATGTATGAATGACAAGCAATAATATGATCTACCCTAGGTGTGCGAAAATATGAACCTAGCCTAGATGACTTGCAAGGTGACATAAAAATATGAATGAATGTCAATGACGTGGATTCTATATGAAATGCACATGAATCATGACATGTGAGAATGCATGGAAATTAAACTATATGGTAAGCAAAATGAGGTGCCATTACTTTTTAATGAATTTTCGGTTTTTATGATGGATTTGTCCGACAATTAACACAAATTGATTAATTAAAACCCAATTTATATTAAGAGTCCATTTAGGATGCGATTTCCGAAAAATTCATTTAAAGTCGTGACATGAAGATTTTTTTGTGTGTTTTTCATTATTTTTGTTATTATTTTTGTTTTTTTACAAAAAAAAAGGATCAAATAAAAATATAATAGACCTTGAGTATAATACACCTTAAATTTCGAAATTTTTGATGAATTCGCTTCGTACCCTGGGGGTCGGGTCAAAAGGTAATTTATTCAAGTCGTACTCTGGGGATCGGGTCAGATAGTGAATTTTGAAATTTGTCGATTCGGTCCCAAAGTTATGAGATAGGTTATACAAATTGATGTGCGGATGACGTCGTACCTCGGGGGTGAAGTCAGATAGTCATCACAATGCACATATTTCGAGGGAGCATATATTATACTCAAGGTAAATTATAAAAATATTTGAATTAAAATTAAATGATCTTCGGCCAAACTTGGGTAGGTGCCGAAAATTTTAAAAGGATAAACCCCTATCCACGAAGGATTATATCTTCTAAACTTAAAAAATTATCTCTTAAGATTTGAAATGAATTTTTTAGATAATTTTCCAGATTTCAAAGATAATTTTAGGGATTTTCAATAGGGTTACGATCTTATCCAAAGTGTTCTGATTTTCCCAAAGATTCAAATGAACTTAACTTATTCTGCCGAAAAATTCATATCTTTAAAGATAAGCGATTCCCTTCCGAATTTATTTTTTAGACAATGCTTAATCCTTTAGAGATATTTCATGTACGAAGTTCATCAGCAAAGTCAAATAAAGTTAAGTCCATTTATCCACAGATAACATTCCTCCCGAAGCCGAATAACACTCATCCATCAATCTAAACTCATCTGCAAATCCGGACAGCACTCAAGTTCACCATGGACCCAATCAACGCTAACATTCATCCACAGGCTCAAACGGGGATTAATTGGAAGACTCAAACCATCAATTCTCATTAACGTTCTGCCCTTTTTTGTTTACCAAGCTTCGCAATTATCCAATGAACTCAGAATTTCATTACACAAGCACAGAACTCAATCGTTAAAGCATGCTCGGATTCCGAGTTTTACGAGAAATAAAATCTGAGTTAGCTATGCATCTCGATTCGTTGATCCATTATAAACTACGTGATAGTTAAGGGATTGATTTGGACAAAACGGCACATAGGCAAACAATCATCATGCATGACAAACTCTTGTTTGCCCACATTCACGACCAGGGGCGTTTAGCAAACACTTCATGGTGAAATAATCCCCTCCATTCAAAAACATCAATGCATATCAGAATTTTTACGTATCATCAACCAGTTTTCGGTTCTAGCCCAAGTTGGTAGAAAAGATTCAATTTTTCAAATTCTAATTGCAAATCAACGTATGTTCATCGAAGCATAAGAATGTGAACGCGAGTTTCCAAACTCAACCAGCATGAATTGCAACTAAAAGGTTGAAGGATTTACCTTTTCCGAACCGAAAATCCTGTACTTGAATGATCGATGGACGCTTGCCTTAGAACAGCCGCCTTTTGGTCCAAACGTTGCTGGAGAATGCCCCCAAACAACAAAGGGAGCGGCGTGGACCCTGTAGCGAAGGGAGCTTCAAACGGCAGTGACAACCAGCTTTGGACAGCAGTGGAAACCGTATGGAACTTGAAGGAAGGTCTCCACCTCAAGGGGGAAACCTTCAACCTTCCTTATTATTCTCTTCTTCACGAAAATCTCTCAATGGATGAAGAACAGAAAAATTTTCTGCCTAATCCCCTTCTTTCCCTCTATCTCACCTGAATGATAAGTGCCTGAGGAGATTTTCTTGCCGACTTCTCTCACGTTTTTTCTTTTGAAAAATTCTCAAGCCTCCCCCTAACGTGAATACCGTCTTGTATGTATAAACCTTGACCCGGCGACACCAGTATGCGCAAGAATTAATTAAGGCCGTTGGATTACCGATCCTAGCTAGAGTAGTATTAGTTTTACGTCGTTGGATTGTTAAGAGCCCACATCCCTTAAAACTCTAGCTAGATAAGTTTCCGAACTCAATCAAAAAGTTTGCATTATCAACAAATCGAAGGGTGTGTTTGTTTCAAGGAAAATGGTTTCAGGAATTCATTTTCTGGAAAGTGGTTTCCTGAAAACAACTTTATCGAAAAACGATTTGTTTTTCTTTATTTGGTAATATATTACCGAAAATATTTTTCGGTGTTTGGTTCTCATTTGGAAAACGATTTCAATCTCATCAAAGGGATGTCATTGATACTGAAGAGAGGCAGATGGTCCAGAGAGCTAACGTGAACTGACCCGGCTAGCCCCCGGTCTCGGCCTAGCCCAGGTCCCCGGCCCGTCCCCAGTCCTCGCCCGGCCTCGGTCACTGCCCGGATCCCCGGTCCCGGCTCCGGCACCGGCCCCGGGTCCCCGGTCTCCGCTACTGGCCCCAGCCTCGGTCCCGGCCCGGGCCCGGGCCCTGACCCAAGTCCCCGACCCAAGTCCTCGACCCCGGCCCCGACCTCGGCCCGGCCCTAGCCCCGGGTCCCCGGTCCCGACCCGGGTCTCCGACCCCAGCCCCAGGTCCCCGGTCCCGACCCGGGTCCCCGACCCCAGTTCTATCCTCAGCCCCGGCTCCCCGGTCTCGGCCTAAGCCCTGACCCGAGTCCCCGACCCGAGTCCCCGGCCCCTGCCTCGGTCCCGGCCCGGGACCCGACCCGAGTCCCCGACCTCGGTCCCGGCCCCGGCTCGGGCCCCGACCCCAGTACCCTGTCGCCGGCCTGGTCGCCGGCCTTGTCCCCGGGATCGGCCTCAGTCTCGTTTTCAAAGAAAGTGAGAGACTAAAATTTGGAAAAATGTTTTAACCTTTTTTTTTTTGGGAATTCACTTCCCTATTTTAATGAATAAAATCTTTGTTGACTGAAAAATACTTTCCGTTGACCAAATCATTTTTCGCGAACCAAACAGACGAAAGTCCAGAAAACACTTTCCCTGAAAATACTTTCCCCAAAACAAACGCACCCGAAGAGTCCCAATCCGTTGAAACTCATCCAAAATTTTGACCAAGTGATAGTAAATCTGATAATGGCCGAAAGTGAGGTGTACACATGAGCTCTTGATGCAATTCTGGACCTTGAAGAATTAAAAGAACAAACGGTTAAAAATCTTCCACAATTAGATAGACAAATTAGGTTGAATTTATTTTGAATTTGGGTTCAATTCCACTTAAAAATTCAGCACTCGTATGACAAACCATGACCGAAATTTTTGTGCTCGATTGTGGGTTTATTTCGAAATCCATTAAGGCTTGAAAGCCTTAATAGCCTTAATTAAACATCTAAGCTTAAATAGACTGAATTTAACATGAAAATAGTCCCATTGGCCCATATGGAATTCGGCACTCACCATGCTTTAGTCGAAATTTTTCACGCCATCCCAATCCTGGTCGTTTGTCCATTTAGGCGTAAATCTTCGCCATTGACCATGAATGCAAACCAATATGCATGAATAAATATACAAAAAATTATTTTTTTGCGAGAATTATGATTAACTCTTATTTTATGAAATAGATGAATAAATTCCTAAAAATAAAAAATTTAGGTGTCAACACAGCCTGTAAATACGCATCATCAAGTTCGGATACTTAAGAGTCTGGAAGAGGATAGGGACTGATGGCATGGAAACTTGATCTACATATAAAATTCACTTACCGTGACCCATGTACCAAGAAGAATTTCGGCACCAGCAGCAGAAAGAGATTTTGCTATTGCCCAACCATATCCATTGTCATAGGCAACACTAGCAATGAAAGCTCTCTTGCCTGCAAAAGTAATGATGCCATTAGGAAAGCCTCTTGTACCTACACTCCTTTTTATTTTATTTTTTTTTTCATTTTCCTCGTGGCCAGAAGCCAAGCACTTGAAGTTGATGGTTTTCCGTTCGTACTAAGCCAATAATTCAGCTGGTCTCAGGTTTACTTTCACGTAAAAACGAAAAGGAGCGGAGAAAAAGATGCAAGACCTCTTAAGTCAATAGGCAATCCCGGTAAAGGGGTGCTTTCATTTACACTGGACATTGCTCTAGTAACGGCCCCCCTGAGAGTGACGGTTACAGCTTTCGACGCGTGTTTCTGTGAGAACGAGTCCCTGGAGGAGATGCGAGAAGAGCTTGTGAGCTTCTGCCAAGACGCTTCTCTCTGCTCTGCACCCAAAAATGCTACATATGGCTGGACTGATGAAATACGGAGAGCGACGTCCGGCTTCAGCAAAGCCATGTGCGTCCCAGGAGTCGCAGTCGTGGCCATATCTCCGGCAAATCGAACTCACGACAAATCGAGCAAATTTCCTGCATATATTTCGCGAGATTCATTCAAAATCACATCTTTCCACCCGTTAGTAGCGTGAAAAAACACAAGCACACGGCATGCTGCGCAGTAATCCCTACATCGTCTAGACCGACACGAGACACGCACTCCACCAACGACCTAAGCTACCAATTCGAGACGCACGCAATGCCATCGCATCTCACCAGTTCCCGTGCGACGAGAGCACGGACCAGACCCGCAAAATCAGTGAGCAAACGAGAGCTTCGATTGGGAGATGGGAGACGCACCTGAGGGATGGCGAGATCAGAGCCGGAGAGAATAATGTCCGAGAGAGGGTGGAAAAAGCGGGTCGACTCCTGTGCTAACTCTCTGCTTCACGAATATCGAGTTGAACCATTAAAAAACAATGTCCTCGATCCAGGACTCAAAACTGAAAACCATTATCTTGCCTATTCCGGACAGTCCCATTTCGGCCTCCCAAATCTGCGTTCTCGAGAGCGATCAAAATGTCGAATCAAATGTGACGTATTTCGCGCTTAAACACTCAACTCAACCATCATCGACCAAACGCTTCATAAGAATTCATGAAATTAGTCGAAGACGAGGTTCGGTCTCGACTCAACCTTCTTTCTTTTTTAGATGGGTTCTTTCGTTTGAACTCTTTAGTTCCAATATTTGAGCAATCCAACGACTCCTATGCGTCCTAACCGTGTAGGCTCGACATTCTACTTATGTTAGATGTCAAAATTATTTTGATGGATGTGGTTCGCTCTTGGGTTCAGCCCAATTACTTAGGCCCAAGGATTTCATAAGGCCTAATTTGAGCCTCGTATGTCCATTGGCAAGTTTACTTAGCAGTCTGTTTTAGTGTCCTTATGATTATGTTTTGCTATGGGTGAGCAAGGTAGATCGACTGAATTGGGAACCATTAGGATCGATATGAATTGGTCTGGTCTGGTTCTTGGATCCATAAATTGGAACAGGTGATTTTCAGTCTAGTTTTGTCTAGTTCCTAGATCCATAAAATTGAAATTGATGACTGTTTATCTGATTCTCGATTCCATGGGGAACCAAACTGGGCGAAACAGATTGATTATTTTTTAATTATGTTTTTATTTCTTAATGTAAACATAATTTTAATTGGCATATTAAAATTAAGTTTGTGTGAACCCCATTAATAATGCACTAGTTCTATTGGACCACCTAGGAACCGAATCGAACAATCCGATGCCAAGATCATCCGATCTGATTCCCAGTTCTTGGGTGGGATGGGACTGGATTAGACCAAAAATCGATCACCCATGCATTTTCCTATATATCTAAACTCATTTCATACTCTTATCATGCAACGACATTTCTTCATCTTAGAGTAACAGGTGTATCTTTTTCCTTTTCTTTTTTTCCTAGCATCTAATGATCTAGAAAGCAAAATTATGAATGAGAGAATCACGTATTCTGATGGGCTTCCTTCATCGATCCATGGTGACAATGCGCAGTTTTTCCCCGAGCCCCTCCAAGTCAGCTCCAGCCTCAAAGGGACTATAAGGAATTGCGCATTACAAATAAAAGGAAAAGTTACTAAAAAGTCATAAATCTATTGTAATTATGACAAGTCAGTCCTAAATCTCTTTTTACCAAGTGAGTCCTAAGTCTTTTGCATGTACCAATTCAATCGATCCTTTGACCCAAAAAAAAAAAAAGATTTCAATCCATCCGGTTAACTTTGGCTAGCCGGTATTGGCGTGAAATTTTTTCATAGTATTTAACTCATTTATAAAATTTGGTTATTTATTTTGTTCTTCTCCTTCTTCCCCCAGTGACCGGCTAGATATGAGGGTCGGCATGGCTGGGTGAGGTCGGGGACTGATGGCATGGATACTTGATCTACATATAAAATTCACTTACCGTGACCCATGTACCAAGAAGAATTTCGGCACCAGCAGCAGCAAGAGATTTTGCTATTGCCCAACCATATCCATTGTCATCGGCAACACTAGCAATGAAAGCTCTCTTGCCTGCAAAAGTAATGATGCCATTAGGAAAGCCTCTTGTACCTATACTCCCTTTCATTTTTATTTTTCATTTTCCTTGTGGCCAGAAGCCAAGCACTTGAAGTGGATGGTTTTCTGTTCGTTCTAAGCCAATAATTCAGCTGGTCTCAGGTTTACTTTCACATAAAAACGAAAAGGAGCGGAGAAAAAGATGCAAGACCTCTTAAGTCAATAGGCAATCCCGGGAAAGGGGTGCTTTCATTTACACTGGACATTGCTCTAGTAACGGCCCCCCTGAGAGTGACGGTTACAGCTTTCGACGCGTGTTTCTGTGAGAACGAGTCCCTGGAGGAGATGCGAGAAGAGCTTGTGAGCTTCTGCCAAGACGCTTCTCTCTGCTCTGCACCCAAAAATGCTACATATGGCTGGACTGATGAAATACGGAGAGCCACGTCCGGCCTCAGCAAAGCCATGTGCGTCCCCGGAGTCGCAGTCGCGGCCATATCTCGGGCAAATCGAACTCACGACAAATCGAGCAAATTTCCTGCATATATTTCGCGAGATTCACTCAGAATGACAACTTTCCACCCGTTAGTAGCGTGAAAAACACAAGCACCCGGCATGCTGCGCAGTAATCCCAACATCGTCTAGACCAACACGAGACACGCACTCCACCAACGACCTAAGCTACCAATTCGAGACGCACGCAATGCCATCGCATCTCACCAGTGCCCGTGCGACGAGAGCACGGACCAGATCCGCAAAATCAGTGAGCAAACGAGAGCTTCGATTGGGAGATGGGAGACGCACCTGAGGGATGGCGAGATCAGAGCCGGAGAGAATAATGTCCGAGAGAGGGGTGGAAAAAGTGGGTCGACTCCTGTGCTAACTATCTGCTTCACGAATATCGAGTTGAACCATTAAAAAACAATGTCCTCGATCCAGGACTCAAAACTGAAAACCATTATCTTGCCTATTCCGGACAGTCCCATTTCGGCCTCCCAAATCTGCTCTGTTCGTGAGTTTTCTCGAGCTAATTGAGCGATCAAAATGTCGTATCAAATGTGACGTATTTCGTGCTTAAACACTCAACTCAACCATCATCGACCAAACGCTTCATAAGAATTCATGAAATTAGTCGAAGACGAGATTCGGTCTCGACTCAACCTTCTTTCTTTTTTAGATGGGTTCTTTCGTTTGATCTCTTTAGTTCCAATATTTGAGCAATCCAACGACTCCTACGTGTCCTAACCGTGTAGGCTCGACATTCTACTTCTGTTAGATGTCAAAATTGTTTTGATGGATGTGGTTCGCTCTTAGGTTCAGCCTAATTACTTAGGCACAGGGATTTCATAAAGCCTAATTTGAGCCTCGTATGTCCATTGGCAAGTTTACTTAGCAGTCCGTTTTAGTGTCCTTGTGATTATGTTTAGCTATGGGTGAGCAAGGTAGATCGACTGAACTGGGAACCATTAGGATCGATCTGAACCGGTCTAGTCTGGTTCTTGGACCCATAAATTGGAACGGGTGATTTTCAGTCTAGTTTTGTCTAGTTCCTAGATCCATAAAATTGAAATTGATGATTGTTTATCTGATTCTCGATTCCATGGGGAACCAAACTGGGCAAAACGGATTGATTATTTTTTAATTATGTTTTTATTTCTTAATGTAAACATAATTTTAATTGGCATATTAAAATTAAGTTTGTGTGAACCCCATTAATAATACACTAGGTCTATTGGAACAAACATGAGATTGTTACGATAGAGAAAATCGAACATGTGCTGTTTGCCTAATCTTTGTACAGGTGCATCATGTAGATATACGGAGGGAACTTCAAAGCACGCTCAGAACAAACCAAGTCTTCTTCCCCCCGGCCACCCTCCCCTTTTTTTGCGTTCATGAGATGTTTTTCAAACCGTTTATGAAAGTTTAAGCCATGTTAAATGAAGACACGACTAGAGATATCAAACGGATGAGTCGGGTTGGGTTTAGGTCGAGTCGAATATGATCCGACTTATATAACCTTTTTTGATCCATTTTTACACAGTACAAATCTAATGACCCATACCTGACTCATACTCAACCCGTATTTCTTAAACATTTATATATTTAACTAAATCATATAGTGCGTGTTCCAATACTTTGGCAAAAAAGAATACTGTTAAAATACTTTTATGCAATAAAAATTTAATATTTTTTTAAAAAAATTTAAAGTTATTTTTAATTTTTAATTTATTACTTTTTCCTTTTTTCTTCCTCCCCGTCTTCAACTCCTCCTCCCTCCTCTGTCTGCAACTCCTTCTCCATCCGCCGATTGTGAATCAATATCCAAAAGCGATCTTGAATTGAGACTCACGAAGCTCTCAGTCATGGCAAGGCAATAGAACACTTGTGGTGCTCCGCAGGAACCAATGGCGGTGGTAATGATGGAAGGTCGGTCTTCATTGTCGGCGGATTTGATAGGCAGCCGAGGGGAGGAGAAAGGAAGGAAGGAGCAGTGGTGCATCGTCACCATCACTGCTTCCTCCATGCTCCAAGGAGGAGAAAGTGTGGCTGAGTTGCGATGAGTGTGCCATTGTACAGTTGAAAAACGGGTTAAAATATGGGTCAATTAATAATATGGGTCAATAAATTGTCCCATATTTTAATCTGTTTTTTGGGCTTCAATAATTTTCAACCCATTTTAGCCCGTTTTAGAGAAAAGTGAGTTATCTATATAGAATAGGGCCTCCTCAGATTGAGCTATAAAATGGGTATATGACCCATATTGCCGGCTCTAGTAAAAATCAAAATTTTACTCAAGGGAGGCAATTAAGGAGGAGGCTGGAGAAAATAGTTGGGAGGCAAAACGAACAGTCAATAAAGTTTGAGTTTTGTGGGAATCATCCATTTTTGTAGCTGAAGAACAGACAAGGTCTTGTGCATTCTGATGCACGCATACTCTCATACTCCCTATATATATGGCTTAATTTTCACTCAGAGAAGATTGGTGGCGGAGCAAAGTGAAGTTCAACGGTCAAATATGGGTCTGCATGAATTGCAAGATCATCAGTGTACTTCCCTTCGGATTTCACGGGCCTTCATGTTGGCGCTATTTTTACAAGGAGGAGGATTAATGCCACATAATATTTCAAATTATGCCTACTGCAATATAAATATTTCGATTTTTTTTTTTTTAAGAAGAGACTTTGTTTTGTGACTTCGTTGTACTTTTTCTTATTTTCTTTCTTCATTTTTTTTTTTTGCCGTGATGTTTTGCCATGGAGTCATATATGAGTAGAGCAAAGATCGAGCAACTTTCTCGATAAGAAAAGAATATTATACTATGTTGTTATAGTTGCGCACATATTTTTCTCGAGAAGTAGTTATACGTAATGATTAACGGAACGAGTCATGGACTAATCATAATAAATCTGAATATGTATTTGTATGAGTTTTGCCGAGAGTTCTTCCAAACGAGTGTCGATCTAGGCTATAAAAGATATATAGTCATTGTGCGTTGAAAAAGCAATTTTTTTTTTCCATGATATCCCTCTATGCAGTATCCAATTTTGATACAATGATATTTACCTAAGCCCAACTATCGTTCAGCTGCATTTCAGAATAAAACTTTACTCTTACTATTGAGTTTTTTTTTTCCAAATAAAATGTTTTATCTATGATTGGCCATACTTGTTCTTGAGTTGATAAAACAATGAGGATTCCCTTCCACCGCGTCTCACGTTTATAAAAAGCGAGAGAGCATACGCCACACAGACACCTCAAAAAGCATCGGCAGTGCCAAATGGAAATTTCCCAGCAAGAGTCAGCTGAAGAAATATACATGAATGAAGGAAAATTTTCTTCATTTTTCTTTCAGTTTTTACAAGCTTTATATATATATACACACACACACACACACAATATAGGACATTAACCCTAGAACTCTTCTCTATCAAGAGATAAGATCAACAACGACAAAAATAGGAAGTAAATATTACAGATTCCTAAATTACAGCTCACGTTAACACTCCCCCTCAAGTGAGTAAAAAGATATCTTTAATACCCAACTTGACAAGTGAGCTGTGAAAGGCTCTACTCGACACTACCTTAGTAAGTATATCTGCCAGTTGATCTTCAGACTTGACAAAGGGAAACTGAACCACTTTAGCTTCCAGATTCTGCTTTACAAAATGACTGTCGACTTCTATGTGCTTAGTTCGATCATGTTGTACCAGATTGTGAGAAATGTCAATTGCTGCTTTATTGTCACGGAACAATTTCATCTCAGATTCCGACGGAAAGCCAAATTCCGTCATCAACCTCTTGAGCCATAGTAGTTCACATAACCCTTTGGCCATCCCTCCGAATTCTACCTCAGCACTGGATAAAGCTACTACCTTCTACTTCTTGCTCCTCCATGTAACCAAGTTTTCTCTCACAAATGCAAAATATTCAGACGTAGACCTCCTATCCACGATACTGCCTGCCCAATCCTCATCTGTAAACCCTTCTACCTCAAGATGACCATTCTTTCCAAAGAACAAACCTTTTCCAGGAGCTAACTTCAAGTAACGTAGAATTCGAGTCACATCATTCATATGATCCTCACTTGGAGCATGCATAAATTAACTCACAACACTTATAACATAGGCAATATCAGGACGAGTGTGTGATAAATAAATTAGTCTGCCCACTAACCTTTGATATATGTCTTTATTGGTCGGGACCTGATCCGAATACTCCCCCAGTTTATGATTTTGAACTATAGGGGTGTCAGCGGGCTTGCACTCTAGCATTCCAACTTCGGCTAACAAGTTCAACACATACTTTCTCTATGACAAGAAAATACCTCCCTTTGATCTGGCCACTTCAATGCCTAAAAAATACTTCAACCCTCCTGGATTCTTCATCTTGAACTCTTCTGCTAACTTTTCTTGGAGTCTCGAAATCTCTTCAAGGTCATCTCCTGTAATAATCATATCATCTACATATATAATTAAGGATATCATCTGACTTTCATGTCGTTTTAGAAATAAAGTGTGGTCCGAGTTTCTTTGAGAATACCCACACTTTCTCATTGTTGAACTAAAGCTGTGACATTCTAAATTTCCTGTCATTTTGAGGTTATTGAATGAGAACTATCTATCGATATAATTCAGTTTTACTTCGCTCGGATCTGATCAATCCTGAGTAGACTGGCCAAGAGGGAAAGGCTTAACGCATGACAAGGTACGTGGACTTAGGAAACTCGCAATGGAAATGACGCTTTGATCATAAGGATTGCTAAGGGGCATTTAGAGCCAATAAAGGCCGATCTGATAACGATTAAGGAATCCATTGCTAGCGTTATACGATTGGAACGTGGGTGATGCCGTATAATCAATGTATAATTTGCGCTTGTTTTCCTAAATTGAGCTATGACGATCGAGACCGTTGGAACTAGTAATGAATCCTCGCAATTGCATGACAACCAAAGTCATCCTATCCTGAGTCGTCCTAAGTGTGACGAGAGTCACAGAGTCGATACGCGTAACGTCTACAGGAGCCGCCCGTTAGTTCGAGATAAACTGAAGTTACAATCGACGGACGATTGATCATGAAATGGAAGCTCAATATTGGCAATTGGAGATAGAGAATTACAATTCTAAATAAGGATTTGATGTCGTCTCACTAATGGTAATTTCGAATTGAAAAAGTGAAGTTTCGGACTGAAAGTGCAAGATTACCATTTTGCCTCTCGACCATTTGCTAAGCCTTAAGATTTCAAGAAGGACAAAACGGTCATTTCTTCTACACCATGAGGGCTGCCGAAATAATGTGCTAGAAGTCAAGGAAGTCAATGGCATTATTGGTCATAGCCACTTGTCACTCAATGGAGGCCCTAAGCATTAATTACCCCTACCTAATACCATCTTGTCAATTTAATCTCCATTATTTGTGTGAGACACCACTTCTTATCAGCCCTCAGCCGTGTGAACCATTCCCATCATTTCCCTTCCATTTTTCTCTTCATTTACACCTCAACAGAAAACTGTCCAGAAGATCGGTTTCTGCCACTCTGTTTGGTCAACTCGCCGGCCACTTCTCGTCACCGCCTCGCCGCCTCCGACCACCAGAGGTAAGGTCTATGTGTCATTGACAAGCTCCAAGTGGAATTTCGTTATTTGGATAAATATTTTTACCTGTGTGAGACCAAGACCAAAACCGGACGAAATCCACGCGAGCTGGGATAAGGCCACCGTATACCCTCTTAGAAATTGCAAATGACTCCAAAATTTTTGTGGGATCTCTATGACATCTAGTATTCAAGTTCACTGAGTAGAAATGGCAATTTTATTGGAGGTTTAAGGTAATTTCATGGCTGATTTTGAGTGACTTTCATCGAGCAGAAAACTGACAGCCGCGCACCAAGGAGAAACCGAACTGATTTAGGTCTTCGGAGTGTTGTCTCTCTTCGAAACTTTTGGTAAGCCTCCCTAACACTTATATTGAGGTTCTAGTGTGTTTATTTCATGAGAAATTGAGACCTAGAATTGAAATATGGACTGATTAAGCGGAATAGACTCAAATCGGTTCTGTTTTGATTACTGTCCTATTTGAACCGATTCTGTTGGGGGCTGTTAGAAGGGTATTTTGACTCCAAATTGACTCAAGAGACTATCTAAAATGTTGATTAAGGTGTTAGTGGAAGATATGTGAAGTAGATTGGGATTTAGATGTGATTTAAGGACTAATATGTGCGCAAAACCTTCGAAATATAATCTGCCCTTTATGTTGTTGTATGAACCGAGTATATTAAAGGTTCATGGAGGTGTTGTCGGGTATTCGACTGATTGATAAGGCATCCTAAGTTGCCATTTGTTTGGTTATTTAGGGATTGAGATAATGGTAAGGAAAATTGAGTGGATTTTGACTTGAAATTGATGAACTTTCTAGGACGGCACATGGTTCTTGTTTGACTGTGATCTTGTGGATCAAGGAGACTCGTTTGGTGTAGAGTTTTGCTAATTAATCACGGTAAGTGTTTCATAAACCTTTACCTGAATGCTAGAACATTGCTGGGTAGTTTAGTGGACGAATTGAGTGATTGATGAGGCATGAGACTTGAAATTGATTAATGCCATGATGTGTGAACTTTACTGTGGATAACAATGACGATACCGATTGGCCTGTGGCCCCGGTGGTATCGGTTGGCCATGAGCCTTGAGAAATAGAAATGATACTGATTGGCCTGTGGCCTCGGAGGTATCAAGTGGCTGTGAGCCCCAGAAGTACCGATTGGTCTGTGGCCCCAGTGGTACAGTTGACTGAGAACTATTATGATATCGATTGGCCTATGGCCCCGGTGATATTAGTTGGCAAGACTGCCAGAGATGCATGATGTGGCTGAAAACCAATTGATGAGTGATTGTGAACATTGTGATGCTTATGTGCATTGATTCATGTGTTATGTTGTCGCGACCTAAAAAAAATTTAGGCTAACGGATTATTAGGTTAATTAGATGAATTAACTAACCTAATACGGACTCTCCCAAGCCCTACCAATTCGCAACTTCGGTTTCATTGAAATGATTTTTCTTTTATTTTAGGAGCCGCCACTAATCGTTTCTTGGTAGGTCGATTAGAAACCCAAATAAAATAACGGTAGGACTATTTTATTTCTACGAACCAGAGTTAATGAGTTCGGGGACTTGATTACGTTAATTAAAAATTAACGCCCTTTCGGTACCAATTTCATGACAATGCCCTTTTTCGATTGATTTATGTAAAAAAAAATTTGGGTTTTTCTGTTTATTATTTTTTTGGATTTTTGAATTAATGAACAAAATTAAACAAAAATGCCCATAATATACCTTAATTTCTGAATTTTCGATAATTCACTCATTTCTGAAGATTCGAATTAGAGCAGAATTTTTAACGCGACATCCTCGAAAATTCGAGTCAGCCTGCGAGTAGAGGTATAAGACGACAACGTCCCTCTTGCCAGAGGGAAAGAACACGATATCTTATACTTAAATCACATCCACTCCAGTAGATTCTGGGTAGGCGAATGATTTAATTTTCCGAAGGGACTAGGCACGAGGGGAGCATATATTATGGGCATGTTTGTTTAAAATTGTGCATATATTTTTTAGAATTTTTGAAGATCACCAAGGGTGGTCGAAATTGTCAAGGGGATAAGCCCCTATCCACCAAGGATTTCACATCTTTAAAATAAGGAAGATTATCTCATAAGATATTTGAGAAATTTTAGACAATCTTCATAATTTTAAAGGATATCTTAATTTGGATGAAATCTTATCTTAAATCTTCAGATTTTGAGAAAGTTATCCTCAGAGTTTGGAAAGATCATCAATAAATCAATGTGCAAAAGTAATCATCTCAACATGGTGAAGAATTCGGCCAAGAGGAAGAGCACGTGCGCCATGATTCTGATTTGTATCTTACTCTGTGAATATGTCAAAGCAATCTAAACAGGCAATTCGTTCACAAATTCCAAAGTACATAACATTCTGCCAATCGAGTGTCCTCCTATTTAAGCTCGTCTTAGTCAACCTTTTGCACATGTACATCAATTCACGAGTTAATTGAGATGGGAGATTCCATGAGCATTTAATCATCAATTCTGGGATACATGAAATTCCACTCTCAGCCAAGATATATTTGAAATTTCCAAATTTGCGAGAACATGAAGGAATGTGCAGAAATCCTTGAGCCAAAAATCAAATTAACTACTCTCTCCTGAGCAACCAAGCAAGATTAAATCTAAGACCAAAGACTTTTCCTTTCATCCCCACGAATGAACGATCACATCATGGTATATCAAAACGCACAAGAATATTCAGTGAAAGACGCAATCTAGTCCGTTGAACAAGAAAAAAAAAATTTCAATGACAGAAAAACTTTACCTTGAGTCGAATATCCGCTTTGCTAGCCAAATCTTGTGTGTGATTTGAATATCAAGCTCGAACTTTCGGATGGATCGGCTAACGACCTTACGCGCCCAAGGAGACTTGATGAGATAAATTTGCGGCGGCCGATTGACACTTCGGTGGCACCGAACAGCAGCACGAATTTGCCTTGAACAGCAACAAAAGACGCCTCTTGATCGAATGTCAACCGAGCAAACCGAATTGGCACGAAACTTGGATGTGAAGCTCGAAATTTCGGACCGGTTGGCTATAAAATTATTACCCGAACAAGATCAGTTTTCAGTGGACTCCCAAGATGTTGCGGCGCCAAGCAAACAAACGACGACTTTGCAAGCGTCGGAGGTGGATACTACGAAGAAACTGCAAAAAAAAAAACAAAACACCACGAGTTGTGGCGTGGTTATTGCTTCAAATAGTGGCAAACTTTGCACCGGATAGTGACTGAATTTTTGCACGAGCAAAGTTGGAACACGGCCTGGGAAGCAAAAGGATCCTTGTAGCTTTTGAGTGCAGAATTTTTTGCTAATCTCCCTCGCGTTCTCTATATGTGCTGCGGATTAATGATGGCCGAACTCCTGTGTACGTGAACAAAGCCTTGTATTTATTGAGCTTGAGGAGAAGAATCCTAGCAAAAGTAGGAGTTGTGCATGACCGTTGGATTCGCAATCCTAGTTGAAACGGGATCAAATGTTCACCGTTAGATCAAATTCTCCGAATCTCGAAGAGTCCTAATCCAACGGAACTCTTGGTTATTTCAACTAAATAGGGATAGAGTTCCGGTTTCTTAAAACTCTTATCTCTAGTTAAGGTAAGACTCTTTCAATAAATTCAGAATTTTGATCTTAAAAGAGTCTTAATCTAGCAAAACACCTAGCAAACTCGGTCAAGGGAGTTATCACTATGAGTTGGCCGAATTCTTCATCTGATGAGCCATTTCGCACAATTCCAGGCCTCAACCAATGACTTTAATAGCCAAAAATGGGCTTGAGTAAATTTGAGATAAAGTCAAAGTCACAAAAGAATTCCGCAAACCTTTGACAAGCTCTGACCGAAAATCATGATGCAGATTATGGGCTGTCGCGACCCGTCCGGAGGCGGACGCGGCTAATGGATTACCGATCGCGGGCCTTTTCCCCGCACAAGGGTGCGGATCTCGGGCTTTGGATCGGCACGGGCCCTCCCAGGCGCATACCAAATCGCGGCGGGAGTTTTCATTTAATGGGTTCGACGATAAGAGTCGACCGCTTTCGACCTTCAGTGTGGTCGTGGTGGCATGTGCAACTTGTGCATGCATTTGGAGTCGCCACCGGTCTTTCTTGGAGGGTAGACCGGAAACCTTACTAACCGATTGGGAGAGATCGATCAGTTCTGCGGAACCAGAGATTCTGGGTTCGGGGACTTGGTTACGCTGGTGTCATTACCAACGCCCTTTCGGTACCTAACGCGAGTGATTTTCCTAGCTAAGAGTTCATGCAGACGCAATTTTGGGTGGGATAGGTTTGATTCAGGGTTTCATGCAGATTGGAAGACTATTCCTATCAATCACAATCAATTTAAATGAAAGCGCAATCAAGTGCATAAATAAATCACATCAATGCACATCAATTCAAGTTAATGGCTTCCTAGTATAGCCATAAGGGCTTAGGGAATGTGTGATTTCGGACCAGGGATAAAATGGAAAGATTTGGAGGCGATTAGCCCGAAGGGCAAAATCGTCAATTTTTGGAAGGTTTGGATACCGAATTACCCAAAATATTCCATGGCCAGTTGTTTGTGGCCATTTCCCATTTTTGAGATTTTCCTGAATTTTTTTAGAATTTTTGTGGAAGACGGTTTGCCGGAAGGGCAACATCGTCATTTCTGGAAAGATCGGGGGGTCAAAAGACCCGAAATAGGTCGTGGCCAGTTGAATGTGGCCATTTCCTATTTTTTGGAATTTTTTAGAATTTTTCTGAATTTTTCGAATTTTTTTTGAATTTTTTATGATTTTCCATTTTTTATTGAATTTTTGAATTTTTTTTATTATTTTTTTATTATTATTAAAACATTATAATATAAAAAAAATTATCCGGACCGGGTCGGATGACCCGGCCCACGCCCAGATCCGCGACCCGGATCCGGCCCGCCTCCTTCACGATAAAACGGCGCCGTTTTTTTTGGTTTATTGAATTTTTTATCACTTTCTTAATTATCTGAAAATCCCCGGATCAAACGGTCCTCCTTGTGCCACGTGGCCTCCTCCGGCGCGTCCGATCTTCGGTCAGATCGGACGCTCCTCAGAGTGCCACTTGGCGCGATACTAACCGTCTGATCCAAGTATTTTATTATTTTCGAAAATCATTTATTAATTCTGAAAATATTTTTTTATTTTCCAAAAATCCCAGATCGCGACACGTGGCGAAGCCACGACCGTCCGATCTGGGCGTTTTATTTAAAAGGCCGCGGCCCCCACCCGGCTGACGTGGCTGCCGACGTGGCCCGCCACGTCAGCCGTTGACCGGTTGACCAGCGCAGGCCCCGCCAGAGAAGACGACCGGCGCCGGCGAAACTCGCCGGCGCCTCGCCGGAGGTTCCACTCGGACGTAAAAATGTCACCAGAGCTTCGGGATTTTGACACCAAAATGACCTCCACAGAACCCAGATCAAAATGCAACGAAAACATGGCAGAAACGGCGTCGGAAAAGTGATGAACCGGACCTCCACAGTCCCGACGCCGGCGACAGTTTTGCAGAAAAAAAAAAATTAGTTTAAAGCTTGATCATGCTCAATCCCTAGCATTTAATGGGGTCAGGGAAGCTCACCTGAAGTTCCTCGGACCTCGGCGACCGCCGCTTACACCGACGAGAGCTCTCAGCTCGGTCCGAGCGCGTTCGAGCTCCGGCCATCACTCCCGACGCGGTTTCGATGCAAAAAAGTAGGCAAGTCGAGCGTGGGGAAGGTTAGCATGAAGTTTCATGGCCAAAATTACAACCAAAAAGAGTCGGGACAGGTCGACCGAGAGCTAGAAAATCAAATGCCCATTGAAGCATTTTGTCGAGCAGGTGATATGCGATCCAAAAAATGAAGTCTCGGGGAGCATACCGACCTTTTTGGAGCTCGTCCCCGGCCGCCAAGCTCCAGTGATGATTTATCAATGTCGATGAAGGTCCGGGATCGCCGTTTGTTCTTTGGTTTTCGCCCCCAACTTTCTCTGCAAAAAAAATTTTCCCTCGGCCCGCTCTCCTCTTTCGCTCGTCTTCCCCCCTCTTTTCTCTTTGTCCATGGCCGACCAGCCCTTTTTCTGACCACTCGCCCTTGCCTCCCACTCCTGTCGCTCCCATTTTATTAACAAGCCGACCCCAGCGCCCCTTTTTTTTAATCGCCGGCGAGGTCCCCTGCCCTTTTGGCTTTCGGCGCAATGGGTCTGCAACTAAGTTGCAGACCCGGTCGGACCGGGTCGGGTCGGGTCTGACCCGACCGGCCCGGTTCGACCAATTTCGCCCAATTGGGTCCCAAATCGACCCATTTTCATGAAATTGATGGCAAAATCGGACTCCTTGACATGTTTGCTATCAAATATGGGTATTTTCGTGAATCAATTGATTGAAATTTAGTGAAAACCCCAAATTGTCCCTAGGATCCGAAAATAATTTTGGCTCAATCGAGGGCCTAAATGACCAAATTAGTCAAAATTGAGGCCACCAATGGATTCCTCATGATGAAAAATATCGGGTAGAGATGTTTAATTTTAATGGGTATGCCCGTATGAAATTTAATTTCAAAAATTGTGAAACCGGGGACTAAATTGAAAGAAAATTGTGCAATTAAGCCCTTTTGGTTAAAATTGATCAAATTGGAGGGCCAATTGACCTAATTGCACTTCAATACTTTAGAATCCAATGTCATAGCTTATAAAAATTGGAAATCGAAAATTAAAAGACTTGAAAAGGAATTTTTGGGCTCGGTTCGGGTTTATGTTTGTTAAGGAACATAGTGACCCGAGCCGAATTTTTAAGATTTAAAGTGACACACTTGAAGAGGAAATTAAAAAAAAATTATTGAATATTTTTATGTATTTTTCTGACCACGAATGGTATTTTTCTGATTTTTTTGGGTATTTTTAATAATTAAATAAATTCAAAAAATTATTAAAAATTACGAAAAATATTTTTTGTTCAAAATTGGTTCCTGAGGCTAGGCTAAGGCTTCCAAAGTTGATTTTGTAATTTTATGATTTTTTTTGCTATTTTAAATTAATTTTAAAGAATAAAAATCACAATAATAAATGGTCAAAAATCAGGTGTCAACATGGGCTCGTATCAAATCCTCGGGCTAAATCAAAGCTTCTTTCAAATCATGGAAGTTTTAACTGAAAGCCTTAATTACTAAGACAAGCCTGGATGAACGGAATTGAACTCAAGAATAATTAGCTCATAAAAAAAAATCGACACCCTTTACCAGGCGAAAATTTTAGACTGAGTTTGGTTCGACCCTCATCAAATTAAGCTCAATTAACTCAACATGTATTTGACGGAAATTAAATATACAATGCATGAGGATTTATTTTTGCAAGAGTTATGAATAACTCTCATTTTATGCTTGTGATGCCAAGTTTGGGGCGTGGATCTCCTCGATGACGTGGCTTAATCTCAGCCGTCCGATGCGAACGGACGGTTGGATTTTGTGTTAGACCTGTTTGATTCATAAGGGAAACCCTAGAAATTTTGTCATAGGTGCTTGTGATGCCAAGTTTTTTTCTTTTTTCGGTTGGTAGAAAAGTTTGACATACAATTATATAGTCTATGAATACATCATAAATTAAATAGACTCAACAAGTTAGCCTAGGTTTAGGAGCCGAAATCAATCCACGTCACGTATAACCTAAGCTATATTTGGCGCATTGACTATAGACAGAGAGCTGCTACTGTGATAGTTTGACGGTACTGTCATTATTGCTGACCCACGATTTTTCAATTAATGAGCGTTTTATGCAAAACACGCGATAATATGAATCTATGGTGAAAAATAACTAACAATGCTGTCAGACTGTTAGGAAAGCATTTTTCTTACGGATATTGCGTGCTCTACATTTATAGGAATCAATTTAAAAAGGTTGGTTTACTTAGCAATGTAGTTGAGCTGGTTATTCCAAACCGACCATATTCAAGGACCAATAACAATTCAATATATCACTAGTTTAGCTATTTTCTCGATACACACTTAGTTGATACATGATATATCATTTGCTCGATGTAGGATATATTGTGCTGAACATCTGCAAGTTGTTCCCTTTTTGGAATGATTGAAATAAGGTCTTCGTAAGATCGCAATGGATCCTTCCAAAGTCAGATTAATTTATTACCTAGTTAATGGCCAATTTATCTTTGACCATAAATAGCTTTTCGTCGACTAATCATTTTTAGCAAACTAAACGGCGAAAATCAGATTTTTCACCTCAAACAAACGCGCTTCAGTTAGACTTGAAGTCGATGCACATTCCAATTCAACAAAAGTCATCACATAGCGATAAGACTGACAACAAGACCCTTATTCCAAGTGTGTCTAGAAACAACAAAGTATCCTTCAATAACAAGCACACATGCAGTTGGTGTTGAATTCAATTTTTCGGCAGACAGAAATGGGACACACATGTTCATCCGGTGGTCTAGCATGTGAACACGGCGTGACAGGTACCATATACTTCTATCGTGCATCTATAAACGTCGTAGAAGAGAATAAATTAAAGAAAAAGAAAGTGCGTTGATCCTTATCGGACCCATTCCAATGCAATCCCACCATCACTCTCTCTCACCATTTCATTGCCAACATGCTATCTCTAATCCTTTCCAATACTTTCTCCTTGTGATAACAATCTTGAAATTATTTGGTTTGGTGATTCATTATTGTCGCGATCTGCCTTGAACCTCCCTCGAGGGTCTGACGGGTTTAGAGGTATTGCCATTAGTCAATGGCATGGACTCTCCCAAGTCCTCCCTCATGTGACATTGGATTTCTTTTTACGGATTAACAAACTAAAATGCTAGTTAAGAGTCGCCACTAGCCTATTGAGGACAGCTAGAACTCAATCGAGACATGGGAGTATTATCTCGATTCCTACTCAGAGGTTCTAAGTTCGAGGACTTGTTTACGCTAACTAAATAATTAGCGTCATTTGGTACCTAACCAGTCGATGTTCCCTAAGGTGATCACACATTCTGCATATCATTTTAAATTTATCAGGTATCTAACCATAATACTAAATGATCATGCATAATGTGTTTATGTCATTTCGTGCAAATTACCTATTTATCCTTAATCTAACATCCAGGAAAGTGATAGGTAATTTTTCAAAAAACAGTGTTATAAACACTCAATCAAGTAAATATGCCAAATAAATACTGTAATAAGTGCATGCAATATGTCACACCCCAAACCCCCGGGTATGCGGCATCCAAGTATTGTCAATCGGGTCATAAAGGACAGCGTCCAAGTATACTATCGCCCACGATATTTTATCACGCATGTAGAAACGTACAAAACTCCTGGACAATAACAGAAACAATGATAGAAAAGCAAGATACATATCTAATTAAAAACATCAATTCGTTTACAGATACGTCTTAACCCAATTACGATAATACACTAATCAGCATCATACTTTGAGGTAACATTGGGTCGACATCGTATCTACTCCAAGCGTCCTCAATATCAACTCTTTAGTAACCAAAAGCTTCGAACCTGGAAATGTTTCTCACGACGGGGTGAGATATAAATATTAGCAAGTCAACGCCTAAGCCTGACTAGGGCATTGATTCGTTCAGAACATCATATATATATATAACTCAATTACAGGCAAACTCACCATCAAGAGCCATACGTGATGCAATGCATAACATGACATGACAGTCATGACAGTCAATCACTAGCAAAGCATCACAATCAACTGGCATACTCAAGGCATCACACATAGTCTAATTATTAGCGGCCATTTGGCCCAATGCACACGACTGGTGTGATATAACACTACGTCTGGTTTCGGCGACGGCGTCTAATAGTTCGTAAGATTCATACGATTGGCACGACACGACACTATCAAGAATCTCGGTAGGAGCTTCGATCCTTCACAAGCTGCGACCGACGTCTAATAAGTCATGTGAATCTGTACGTCTAGCACGGCATGAGCTTACTAGGGAATCGTGCGATCGGCACGATTCAAGATCATCATATGACCATACAAACACATTCAACAATCAACGAGTTCACAATCTCATATTTAGTCGAATGTTCATAAATCATGCTCGAGACTCGGCCCAAGGTCAATATCATGATATAACATACACTTGATGCCATACATGGTCATATGAATGCATGATATTAGCAATCCAACCTTGCAAGTCATTCGAAGCGATTAACCCTCAACAATGCATTTGATCAAATAACGGCCAATCAACTCACTAAATCTGGCAATCGATATAGGCAATGGATCCAAGAAAGTCAATCAATTCAAACATGAACATATGATCGGATCTTATCCAATTAAGCTCGACTTAAGAGACAATCCCTTAATAGCCAATTCGATTAGTCAATCGATGGTGCGCTCACCTCTTGTCTATCATGCGCTCGCGATCAGGCAATACAATCATTCAGTCCAATCAATCCAATCTAATTAGCCAAGAAATCCTAGCAAATCAGACTCACTTAGCCAGTTAGGGCCATTGAACCTAAACCATGTTTATAACCTAAACCGGCCCTAATCAAGCTATCTAAACACCTAATAATCCAAACAAACTAATCTGAACGTAATTAGCGACCTAGCTAGGGATTAGAGGTCGACTCACAGTCAATTATTGGACGTGAGATCGATGGCGATCATCGGGAATTCCTCAATCACGAGCTTCAAATACGGACGGACCGCTCGAGCAATGGGCACAATCTCTCAGGCCAAGCAGCTCATGGGCTTGGTATAAGGCCCAATTAGTGGGTCCAATAGCTGAGGACACGGCCCAAGTCGAATTGGGCCTGGCCCCAACACATCAGCCTACTAAGATGTGCCCAATAGAACAGCGCAGAGCTGGAAACAGGGCACAGCAAGGTTGGTCGGGGCTGTTCCGGAGGTCTACAGGCGGCGGCCGGCTCCGGGGTCGAGGGTGAACGTCTTAGGAGGTCGATGGAGGGTCTAGGTGGTCTGTGGTGGGTCCAGGTGGCTGGAGAGAGGCTGTGGAGTCGCCGGATAGCGGCGAACAGACCTGCAGGGGCGCGAAACAGAGGAACCCGAGAGGCAAGGGAGACTTTGCCGAGATTGTTCGAGGCTCTGACGGTGAGGAAACTTCGTGGGGCTGCTAGTGGACGTCTAAGGGGGTATGAGGAGGTCTATCGTGGTCATCGGTGGGTGGAGTAACGACCAAAAGGGGGCGGAAGGCGTCGGGAACCATCTTCGACACAAAACAGAGCAGGGCGAGCAGAAACAGAGGAAACCGAGGCTGTTTGGGCTCTCCAACGGGCCTGCAACGGCTTCTAAAGGTCAATGGTGGTCGGAGGGAGTTAGAGATATGGTATGGTGATGGTAGAAGGCGGTGGTGACGGCTGGGGAGGCGCAGGACGAAATGGACAGGAGCAGACTCGAAATTGGCGCAAAATAGAGAAGTCCGAGCTCCGAGGCTATTTCTGGCGATTCCGACGGTTGCGACAGCCCTTCGACAGTGGTGGAAGGTGGTGTGGATGCTGGAGGAGCTGGTGATGGCTTGGTGGGGGTGAGGGTTGCACGAAAACAAGAAAGAAAGAGAGAAAGGCGTCGGTGGAGGCTGGAAATGGACAGAACAGGGGAGGGAGAGGTTGGCGGGCAAATGGAAGAGAGAGAGAGAAGAGAAGAGAAGGAAAGAGGTGGCCGAAATTCTTGACTAGGATGTCTTAGTGATGAGGTGGGGCCCAAATCATTGATTTTCCTTGTCTCTTTGTTCATAAAAAATCTAGGGGTGTTTTGGTAATTTCTAATCTCGACTAAGGGCATTTTGGTCATTTAACATTCGATGGCAAATTGGACATTTGGCCATCCAATTGAGGGTAATTTAGGCCTTTCTTTAGGCTAGCTCGATCCAGGCTAGATTCAAACGCGAGAATTCTAATCCTAAAGCTCGTCGACTAACGATCGAGCCTAAGTTAATTCGATCGACGATTCGAAAAAATATCCAATTTTCGATACCTAATCCTTTGAAATTCAATTTCAAGGCACCGAATTTCCAGGGTGTTGCACAATCCAAATCAATAATGGCGGTATTTAATGAAAGTGATTCCGACACGTGAATCGGATACGCAAAAATGGATCGAATTAGAGGTCGATCTTCAATCACCAAGCCTCAATGGGCTGCCACCCCCATGGGGGGCGTCATCAATCGCCACTTTGGAATACCAATCTCATGCATCCAGCATTTGGAATGTGCATTCACTCAAAACAGGTAGTTAGTAAAGTTCATCCAATTTAAAGCATAAGACGAGTATCTCGAATTGAACTTTAATTAACATGCTCGCCACCAGTGCCGTCGCTTCGCTCGTCACACGGCCCCCAAGCTGGCCATTGCATCGCGTCTGGACCGGCTGAGAAGCCTCACTGTCATTCTAGCTTTCATCACCATGGGCACCCGAGATCCTCCATCGAGTGGTCCGGGATTGCGGCTACCGATTGCAAACACTCGATTCTCCTTGGACGTGACCAGGACTGAGCCTCCACCAAACCTGTCTGCATTCTCCAAAAATTAGCTTCGTCCCTCGACGGTGGCTACCATGGCCCTCACCCGAGCTTTACGGGTTGCGAGTGATGATGATGTGAGCATAGCAGGATGCGGGTTTGCCGTCTCGCAAGCGCGGCGAGAGTGATGGTGCTAGTGAGGTATAGTTGGGATCGTTGGTGAGCGGACGAGCGAGCGGCAGTGGCTCATCAGAGCGAATGGGATGATCGCGGTTCGGAACGACGAAATCTGAAGAGGACGGTTCACTATCTTGTTTTCTTTTGCTATTGCCTCCACGACGGCCAGTCGCCACCGGCCACACTACCACCGCCCGCTCTTCATGCGGTCTCTTCCTTTTGTTTTTCCTTGTTCTCATTGACACGTCATCAATGCTCAAAAGGACGGCACAGAGGGCTAGTTAGTGGTGCATGCTCACGGAAGGCTTTCAACTTTGGTCAAAAGGCAAAAAGGAAGAGGGATCGTAGCCACCAAAATCTGTCCCAACCCAAGAGAGCGAGGGAGATGGTTGGACAAGGCAGCATCGACGAACTCTAAGAGCATGTGAAAATTGAAAAGTGAGTCAAGGAAATCCTCTATTGTGCACGTGAAAAACTACTATAAATAGCACAACACCAAACACCCACTAGGCACACAAGCAAGTGCAATTATCTTCATTTGCCGAGAGAGAGAGAGAGAGAGAGAAGTCGGTCTAACATTCTGGATTGTCACGTCCTGGAAAATGACCAAATGAAGCTGGTGAATCATGGGGTTGCGCCCGGCCCCGACCTCGGGACGCAAGCCGACTCAGGTAATTGTGTTCGCGAAACATTTTTGGAACAGAAACACTTTCCCTGGCTACCATCCATACGCAGCCTGGGAGCATTTTTTGAACATAAACATTTTTTTTGTGTTTCTGTTCAAAACTACGATTTTTGGAGAAAAAACGCGTTTGGTAAGTAAAAAAAAATATACTTTTTTCGGTCATTGGCCGGCGGTGGCGGCGGCCAACGACCGGCGGCGGCCAACGACCGGCGGCGGCAACTGCGGCTGATGACCGGCTGCGGCGACCGCGGCCGACGATCGGCGGCGGCCGGCGACCGCTGTCGACTATCGACGGCGGCGGCAGCCGGCGACCGCGGCCGACGACCTGCGGCGGGTGTCCGGCAGCGGACGACCGGCGTCCGGCGGCGAGCGTCCGGCCACCACAACCGGCGACAGACGTCCGGCGGCAGCGGCCGGCTTTTAGCGAGGTAGCAGGTGGTAGCCGCGTCGGCGACAATGAATGGTGGTTTCAAAAGTGCTCCAAAAAGTATTCCAAAAATCCAAAATCAAGTTTTTTTTGTTCCTTCAAAAGTGTTCCCTGGCACAAAAGTGTTCCGCGGAACACTTTCGGAACATTTTTGAACCACACGCGTTTCTGTTCCAAAAGTGTTCCTGAAACACTTTTGGAACAGAAACACTTTCCCTGGCTACCATCCATACGCATGCTGCGTATGGTGGCGTTTCTGTTCCTGGGAGCATTTTTTGAACAGAAACATTTTTTTGTGTTTCTATTCAAAACTACGATTTTTGGAGAAAAAACGCGTTTGGTAAGTAAAAAAAAATATACTTTTTTTCGGTCACCGGCCGGCGGTGGCGGCGGCCGGCCAACGCTGCCGACTATCGGCGGCAGCCGGCGACCACGGCCGGCGACCGGCGGCGGCGGTCAGCCACCAACGGCGGCGGTCTGCCACCAGCGGCGGCAGAAGAACCGGCGACCGGCGGCGGGTGTCCGGCAGCGGACGACCGGCGTCTGGCAGCGGGCGTCCAGCCACCGCAACCGACGACAGGCGTCCGGCGGGCAGCGGCCGACGACCGACGGAGGCTGCCGGCTTTTAGCGAGGTAGCAGGTGGTAGCCGCGTCGGCGACAATGAATGGTGGTTTCAAAAGTGTTCCAAAAAGTATTCCAAAAATCCAAAAGCAAGTTTTTTTTGTTCCTTCAAAAGTGTTCACTGGCACAAAAGTGTTCCGCGGAACCATTTCGGAACATTTTTTATCCATACGCGTTTCTGTTCCAAAAGTGTTCCCGAAACACTTTTGGAACAGAAATACTTTCCCTGGCTACCGTCCATACGCAGCCTTAGCCGCCAATCCCACTTCTCATCCTCCCAGATCTAATTTTGTTCGTCATCCACGCACACCCTGCCTGATCATCCTTTTTTTTCTCTTTTCTTTTTTTAACTTCTTTTGATTATTTTATTGTTGTTCTTATCCTCTTTTTATTACTTCCCACCTGAATCAACTTCTTCCTGGGTCTTCTTACGAGCTTTACTGCAAACACTCCAACGACGCCGCAAGCCGCCGACCCCAATCATCGAAACTGGCCTCCTACTCCCGAGAACTCTTCAACGCCGCCGCCTACTAGCAGAGCGCTCAACGGCCACCGTCCTTACTCACATGCTCACCGAACCGTATGATTATTTTTCGGCCAAAAACGAACTGGAACTGATCTATCCAACTAGAGTCGAGAGCACAAAGTGGCAGAAAAGATAGCGTTGTCTTCTACTTTAAACCTCTACACTAACAAGTCAAAAATCATCCAAAGAGTGATAGAGAATTTACCAGCGGTTCGCCTGGGTTGGAAAATCGCTCCAAAATAAGCGAGGGAGTTCGGAACGGATTCTGGCCATTCGGGATTGACTCGCGGTTTTCTTGCCATAAAAACATAAACAGAGAAAATAAGGAGGGGCAGGGGAGCATGAGGAGTGAACTGAGCCAAATAACTCGAAGTAAGGTCGCCTCCACGGAGGTCTGCCATCAACGGGCCGCCGAGAACTTGATGGCGAACTTACCGATTTTGGCGACGAAACGAGATGCTGAAAGGCTGAAGAGGTTGCTCGGAGTGCCAGAAAGTTTCTGGGGCCAATCTAAAAGCTTGAAGACGCCTCAGAGTCGCCAGCCAAGTCCCGAGAGATTTCTGCTGACCTCGTCTTCCACATGGCCACCCCCTCAATTTTTTTTAAGCCATCACCTCTCTCTCTGTGGTTTTTTTTTTTTGAACGGAAGGTCCCCCAAATCTCCTTCTCTGTGGAACTCTTCACCACTTCTCTCTCTCTCTCTCTCTCTCTCTCTCTCTCTCTCTTTTCAATAACGAGAAAATCCCCCTCACGAGCTCCTCTCTCTCTAGTGCTCTCTCTCGATTTGCTTTCTTTTTTCAACAATGGAGATCTGGCCAGCCCCCTGAGATCTCTCCTCCCCTTTTGCTTTTGTAGTCGTTGGCTCCCTTGACAGGGTTGGAATCGTCTAACCCCAGACCTTCCTACCCTTGACAACCCAAGAACCCCTTCACGCTCTCCATCCCTCTTGCAAAAGGGACTGCCTCCTCCAGTTTTTGTCGAGGGTGCCGTTTGCATTTTTATTTTTTTGTCCTGCCTCTGTTCCTGCACATAAAAAAGGTGGAGACCCGGTTCGTCCGGGTCGGGTCGGGCCCGATCCGGCGGATCCAGTTTCACAAAATCAATCAATTTTAGACCCAATTCGACCTTTTTCATGAAATTGAAACCATAATTGGATTCCTCAGCATGTGCTCCATCTAAAATAGGCATTTTCACAAACAAATGGGATGGAATTTATTGAAAACTCCAAATTGCATTGAGGATCCGATAATGATTTTTGTTTAATCAAAGATTCGAACGATCAAATTTGTTCAAATTGAGGCCACCAATGGATCCAGGATGGCAAAAAATATAGGGTAGAGGTGTTTGATTTTCATGGGTGCGAGAATTTAATTTTGAGATTCGTGAAACTTGGGACTAAATTAAAAAGAAAATTATGTGATTAAACCATTTTGGTTTAAATTGATCAAATTGGAGGGTGAATCGACACAATTTCACTTCAAGGTTCTTGATACCAATGTCATGGCTTGTTGAAAGAAAAAATTTAAAATTAAATAACTCAAAAAGCAATTTTCATGCTTGATTCGGGTTTATGTTTATGAAGGAACATAGTTTCCCAAGTAGAAATTTTTAGATTTAAAAATACAAACTTGAAGAGGGAATTTAAATAAAATCATTGACTATTTTTGTGCATTTTTCTGACCACAAATTATATTTTTATGATTTTTTGGGCATTTTTATATTTAAATAAATTCGAAAAAAATATTAAAAATTACAAAAAATATTTTTTTTGTTTAAAATTGATTTCTAAGGCTAGGCCAAGGCTTCCAAAGTTGATTTTGCAATTTGATGACTTTTTTCTATTTTTAATTAATTTTAGAAATAAAATCGAGATAAAAGACGATTAAAAATTAGGTGTCACTAGTCGGGTCTCATGAAATCCAGATAAATATGATCGCCTCCTGAATATCAACCCTAGTCTAAACAAAGAATGTCTCATCTACAAGTTTGGTGGGTAAAATGGTACTTAAATTTCGTGACGCACATGAAACCCTATCTGCTTGTGTATCCAGTGTTCGAGCAGCTGCTCCGACTAAACTCGATTGTCGAAATCGTGATGCGTGTACGATGTTTCTTTTTCCGAGTCCAACCTAGCAAAGCTTGACCCTACAAAAGTTAGCTACAAGTAATCAAGGACAGTCAATGTAACATATAGTAGTAGTGTGGCGGCTATCATTTATCAGCACCACCTTGCCGGTGGTGATTCTAGTTTTCATCGTCCACGTGCTTCACTTCGCCACGTGTTTCCTGTCTCACCTAGGACCACATTATGTTGACTTCTTTCTTGCCCAGTAGAGCACGCAGTTGGCTTTATACTTCCGTAAAAGCAATACATGCTGGATAAATACAGAGCAGTCTCGCCCAGACTGATCACATGCAGCCCGTATCAACCAAACTTTGAACAAACTTTGAGAGCAAATGGATGAATCCATTCCAAAAGAAAGAGCAAAAGGTCGCAATGATACATGCCCAGAGAATGCACGTTTCAAACACCAGCCTTAAATAATAATAAACAAAAAACCACCAACCTTACTTAGCTTTTGGAATATCAAGATCCTCGAGTATTGGGCTGTCAACTCCGACTCCCATCTCGTGGAGACCGCCCAATACCAAAGGCGATAAAACATCCTCTCTGTCGAATGATATTTTCTTGGTTTTAGCATGTTAAAACCAACTACAACAGAATGAACCAGGTGAAACAAGCAGATAGATCCCCAGGGGTGGGGTGGTGGGGTTGGGAAGAACGAAAGAAAAATAAACTAGATGCTCTTCTTACCGCAGAACCCACCAAACAATGCACGTTTACTTTACCAAAAAAAAAACAAACAAACAACAATGCACGTTTCAAACACTAGCCTTAAATAATAATAATAATAATAATAAACCACCAGCCTTACTTAGCTTTTGGAATATCAAGATCCTCGATTATTGGGCCGTCAACTCCGCCTCCCATCGCGTGGAGACCGTTATCCACATAAAAGACAGTGCCGGTGATGGCAGATGCCAAAGGCGATGCCATGAATGCAGCAGCATTTCCCACCTCCTCTGTGTTCATTGAAAAGAAGACAAGGAACATGAATTAGAAATTACAGTCGATCCGATTTCCTAGGCCATACTTGCATTTAAAAAATTTCAATTAAAAATGGATAAAATGTTGGATTGCCTCGCGAACACTGCTAATATCGGTGTAGCACAAACAAAATATACCAACGGTGGTAACAGGGAATGACTCACCAGCAGATAGTTCTTTCTGCAACGGTGCACCAATTGCTTTTGCACCACAACTTTTGAATGGAACTGTTGATATTTCGCACCGCGATCATCATTGAGATGATATTACCGAGAACAAAAAAAGTGAGATCTGCCGGAAAAGCTACAAACTATACCTGCAGAAATTGTGTTCACTCTTACTTTATGTTTTCTACCCGCTTCAAATGCCAGCACCTGCAGCAATCAAGTAGGAAGAGAAGCAGGCATCAGAGTCATATGATAAGCTATTGATCCAAAATCTGCAGATCTCGGTATAGATCCAGCACCTCATGTGGGAAAAGGACAAAAGGAGAAAAAAGACCTACTTGTGTGTCACTCTCTAGAGCAGCTTTTCTGAACTCATCCGTCCTCCATACCTGCAATAGTAAATAAGTCAGCTAGGAATCTCATTGACGGGACTGCACGTAAATGAAGCAAAAGAATAACATATACCCATGAATGATCATCTCTGATGCAATGTGTGTTGTCAAAGAGATAAAAGAACCACCTGTAAGATAAACCTACCAGTTAGCAAGACTGAGTGGAGCATTTCTTGGAGATACAAATACGACAGTGACCATTCGTGGTCTTATCAGGAAAAAAGGCCCAAAAATTTAAAGGAATAAACAGTACAAAAGCAAGGTACGAAAGTTGCCTGGATTCATAATAGGAACAAAGTGCCGGAGCAAAGATTCAGAAGAGTAGCTCGATGTAGAAATAGCAATAGAAAAATGATTTCCTAATCTTCGCAGCAGATCTTTACTGTCCTGCAATGGAGGATATAGCATTTAGCCATAGTCATCAGTAAGCAGTAGCAGGGAATAGGAAAAAATGAGATTAAAAATGCTTAACCTCTGGCCCATTAGCAATTGGGTCCACAAGGATGTCAATACTTCCAAAATCCTGCTTCACAGATTCGACAACTCCCTGAAAGGAAGTACCAAATAGTTGGACTGGCTAATGTCTGAATACAGCTCGATGGATCTGAAGTTAATAAAAAAGACTGTTCCCTTTTGTTGATAGGTGAAAAGGAAAGATGTTCATGAGAGTACAAAAAGCAAAATAAGCCTCATATTGATTTCAAATTGAAAGTCCATAACCCTGGAAAATTAGATAAATCAGCATATACATAGACGCTCGAAGATAAGCCTCAACATGTTCGTTGGATGGGCTGATTGGGAAAAGTCCCTGTTTACCTAGAAAGCCATTATCAGTTCATTCTCCAAGAAGTTTCCCGCCAAGGAATCACTCATTTTCTAATATTGATGAAACATGAGACAAAAATTAAGGGAGACATCCTACTCTTTCGAAGAGAAGAGGTCATTAATCTAAATAGTTCCTGGAGTTATTTCCGGAAGCCATCTTCAGTTAGAGCAGTTCGATTCTTCCCTATGTCAAAGCACTAGAATGTTTTTTCCCCCATCAAATAGCATGTCAACAAGCAAAAAATACTTCATAGCTTTATGTCACAGGTTCCCAGAAGAACTGGAATGTGGAAGACGGTATACCTGGATAGAACGTGCGTGGTGCTCGTCCGTCATAATCTGGGGATCATCACAAAAAAAGAGCATATTAATGGCACAATTTCACATACGTAACTAATTTGTGGAAACTCCAAATGAGCAATTACATTCTCATGTCTGTCAAAAATTGGATCCAGCTGATAAACTCTGGTGATTTCCATTAAGGAACCATCTGGCAATCTGAAAAGTAACAATACAATACAATAAACTTAATCAGATGCGATTGTAAGACAAAACAATACTGAAAGCACAAAATTGTCGCTTACACTCGTGATTCATCAAATTTTCCTCGCCTTAGGCTGCTCTTAAAATACCCAACTGCCTGCAAATACGCATCATCAAGTTCGGGTACTTAAGAGTCTGGAAGAGAATAGGGACGGATGGCATGGAAACTTGATCTACATATAAAATCCACTTACAATAGCCCATGTACCAATAAGAATTTCGGCACCAGCAGGAGCAAGAGATTTTGCTATTGCCCAACCATATCCATTGTCATCGGCAACACTAGCAATGAAAGCTCTCTTGCCTGCAAAAGTAATGATGCCATTAGGGAAGCCTCTTGTACCTACACTCCTTTTTATTTTATTTTATTTTTCATTTTCCTCGTGGCCAGAAGCCAAGCACTTGAAGTTGATGGTTTTCCGTTCGTACTAAGCCAATAATTCAGCTGGTCTCAGGTTTACTTTTCACATAAAAACGAAAAGGAGCGGAGAAAAAGATGCAAGACCTCTTAAGTCAATAGGCAATCCCGGTAAAGGGGTGCTTTCATTTGCACCGGACATTGCTCTAGTAACGACCCCCCTGATGGTTACAGCCTTCGACGCGTGTTTCCGTAAGAACGAGCCCCTGGACGAGATGCGAGAAGAGCTTGTGAGCTTCGCCCAAGACGCTTCTCTCTGCTCTGCCCCTAAAAATGCTACACATGGCTGGACTGATGAAATAGGGAGAGCGACGTCCGGCTTCAGCAAAGCCATGTGCGTCCCGGGAGTCGCAGTCGCGGCCATAACTCCAGCAAATCAAACTCACAAATTTCCTGCATATATTTCGCGAGATTCATTCAAAATGACATCTTTCCATCCGTTAGCAGCGTGAAAAACACGAGCACCTGGCATGCAGCGCAGTAATCCCAACGACGTCTAGACCGACACGAGACGCACTACAACAACGACCTAAGCTACCAATTCAAGACGCACGCAATGCCATCGCATCTCACCAGTGCCCGTGCGACGACAGCACGGATCAGACCCGCAAAATCAGTGAGCAAGCGGGAGCTTCGATTGGGAGATGGGAGACTCACCTTAGGGATGAGGAGATCAGAGCCGGAGAGAACAATGTCCGAGAGAGGGGTGGGAAAGGCGGTAAATAGAGGGAGAGCGAAAAGGTTGTTGAACAGGGATAATGCAAATCCTCCCGATTATTCTGATGGATTATTTATTTTGATTTTGATTTTGATTTGATTTGATTATATTATAATTAAAGATTTGACTTGATTTACTTGTATCAATCTATTTACCTAGGTTTTCTTTCAGAAGCTTCGATAAAATTTGTAATAAGGCAGAGAGAAGATAGAGAGTCCTTTGGAAAAAACCTGACAAAAAAAAAGTATTGAGTCTAGTCAAGTGGTGGTTTTGGCAATTTTTTTTTTTTTTAAGGGGGGCTGAATTTTCAAAGTCTCCCTCAGCTCAATCCCGAGGATGGTAATTGGTTGAACACACAACCCCCCGGGCTAAGCCTCAAGGGTCGACTCCGCCTGCTTCACGAATACCGAGTTGAAATAGTAAAAAACGACGTTCTTGGTCCAGGACTCAAAACTGACAAGCGATGTCTCGCCAATTTTGGAGGTTCTATTTCGGCCTCCCAAATCTGCTCGGTCCGCGAGTTTTCTCGAGTTAATTGAGCGATCGAAATGTCGAATCAAGTGTGACGTATTTCGAGCTTAAACACTCAACTCAACCATCATCGACCAAACCCGATCGTGAGAATTCATGGAATTAGTCGAAGGCGAGGTTCGGTCTCGATTCAACCTTCTTTCTTTTTTAGATGGGTTCTCTTATTTGAACTCTTTCGTTCCAAATATTTGAGCAGTCCAACGGCTCCTACGTATCCTAACCGTGCAAGCTCGACATTCCACTTCTGTTAGATGTCAAAATTGTTTTGATGGATATGGTTTGCTCTTGGGTTCAACCCAATTACTTAGGCCTTGGGATGTCATAAGGCCTGATTTGAGCCTTGAAGGTCCACTGGCGAGTTTATTTAGTCCGTTTTAGTTTGCTTGTGATTTTATTTTATTTTTCTACGGGTGAGCAAGGTAGATCGATCGAAATGGGAATCATTGGGACCAAGCCGAATTTCTTAAACATTTACATATTTCATAGCCAGTTGCTCGGTTGTCTGTCTTGAGCAAGTGCCGAGTCGAAATATATGTTCATTTCAACTCAAACCGGCTGCACAACGCGATGTCGCCTTCCCCAGTATTTCAAGGGAAAATATGACGTGCTTTGTTGCAAGCCGCAATGCCCAGTTTCAAATGGAAAATTTGTGAGCTCAAGCTGTTCTTTTTTGTTTTTGTTTTTTTCTGTACATGGTATATAGTCATGTCGAATGCCGATGTACTTGCAAAAGCAATTTTGTTTGAACAAGAATCAATAATATTGCCCTTTGCCTTGCCCTTGGTAAATTGGCAGGATAAATCACACACTAATTCCTTTATTACAACCTTGCGGGCCTTACAGCGGGAGCTTTGTTTTCTTGCAAGTATTAACGATCAAGTACAATGGAGTGGAGTTCCCCAGAGACGGTTCTTCTGTACAATTTCGCTCTTCATCGATATTTTTATGGTCTTCCTCCAACATAATCAAGCGGCAAGCACAAGTACTTAGATTGTTCCCTGGCTGTTAGCATCGTTGGGCTATCGCTTTTCCAGCGTAATGAAGTAAAATCCTGCATCACCATCAGGATTATCGAGATCCGGAGAACCAAATTTATGCGAAGTGATGTGCATTGATATTTCCCTGGGGGGAAGAAGTAATGAATCTTTAGCCGGAAGGAAGATTAACCAGATAGGATTGCTGCTTGAGCAATTCTCACCTTGTGGTAGACGTGAACTTCGTTCTTCTTGTTCGCGTGGCCTTTGAACATTCTAACCTGCAATTCCAAGAGACCAAGATTGTCCCCTCGATTTAAATAACTGTAGCCATACTGAAGAGGAACTCTGAAACATAAGTATCCTCTTAACTATCCTGCTTACGACTTATCTATAGAAAAGCATATCCTGTTAAACTATCCACCAGCAAAAATCAAATGGCATGGTAAGTGCCATAAGGACTTGGGTGGAAGGAAATTACCACTACGTAGTTGCTAGATCCGGGATTATTATACTTGACAAGCACGCTAGCTTTCTGTCGTGCGCACCAAACCTTGATCTTGTAATCGTAAAAGAAGAGACAGATATGAACTTCACTTGGCTAATGCAAAAGCTAATTGCAGAAGAAACATAACTTTACAGACTTGTCAAAAATAAAATTTGCTTCTATTTATTAGTAAAATCCTGTTTAACTGCTATCAGGTTGTCTTGAGCTTTTAACCTTTCAAAGGCTGATTTTCAGCCAATAGCCTTTTGAAAATATTTTCCCTGGACTATGGCCCAAGGGGCTTTGGATTTGGACACCCAAAACGCAGCCTACGTTACTTCTCCTCCTACTCTATGTTACACGGATATGGGATACGACTCGCGACACGACACACCGACACGATAATTCTTAAAAAATAAAAAATTTTGACACGTTGGGACACGTTATATATTATATGTATATTTTTATATTTTGAAGGTCTGTAGTTTTTTTAGGGTTTTGTTATTTCAAGGGAAAATTGCAATTTCTCAAGGCACCTTATTTCAAATAAAAAATCTAGTACTTGCATCCTTCAATCACGCTATCATATACCTTTAAAAAAATGGAGACAAAAATATCAAGATATATGGTAGATTAACTCTGTGAAAACAAGAAAAAACTTTATCCCTCGATCATCAACAATTATCTTCTTCATATTAGGATATTTCGTGCTAAACTAAAATATTCGTTTAAGAAAGATTTCCTCTAAACTCATGTCATGCAAAATCAGAAAGTCAACAAATGTAGCAGCAATTATAATTAAATTTAACGCAATAAAACTTACGCATCATTAATCGCAACCTGCTCATCCAGCCAGTCATCTCTTTTTGTGCTCGAAATTTTGTCCAATATCTACTCACGGTAATTTTTTGCGAGACATCAACCAGCTAATATCTCCCTCTATATTTCATTACTTCGATGCAAAGCTCGCTCTTTCGATCATACAAAATTCTTCCTCTGTGATGACAGGGCTCCAAGAGCTATCTGCACAAATAGGAAGCTCAAAATTTATCTTTTTTTAATTCGAATTTCAAAATAATTTATATTTTATAATTTATTAACCTTCCTCTGTCATCACAGAGCTCCAAGAGCTACCTGCATAAATAGGAGCTCAAAATTTATGTTTTTTAATTCAAATTTCAATATAATTTATATTTTGATTAACTAGCTAATAGAGATGTGGACTGTTGATGTTTTGACCCGTCAGTGTGTATCTCGAGAAGGCTTGCACAAACGAGATGATTAAAAAAGGCCTTGCGGGCTTCTGTGTTCATTTCAAGCCCCAGCGGAGCCGTTCTGATGAGGAACAACATGACCCCGCGAAATGATACGCTCCTTGAAATGATACGCTCCCTCAAGGTCAAGGAGGTAGGGGTGAGCATGGGCCGGGTGGGCCGGTTCTAGACCTGGACCCTGTACCCGACCCTGTTATAACCGGTTCCCACTTTTTGGAACCGATACCCTACCCTGTTTGTCTTGGAACCTGTTTTGGAACCGACCCTATTTTTCGGTCCGGTTTTCGGGTTCACCCTGTTTACCCTGTTTACCTTTCCATAAAAGGAGCAATAAAAATTACAGTGAACAAAATGACAGAATCCGACAAAATTTGCACCAACCAAATGAGAAATTTCACAACTACAATTGCGTACCAGCACTAATACAATAAAGAGTGAAGCACACAAAAATTGAAATCATACTGCTCTGATAAGCATCTCTTTCAGCCTAATTTTTCCTGACTTATATGAGAAATATGTAGCATCTTGATGGACTGGTTAACTTGTTGGAAGATAACCTGTCTGCCATAAAGGTTGCACATCCACTAATACAATAAAGAAACACAAAAGATCCAAAAACTGAGAACGACAGAATGTAGCTTCTCTAGAGGGAGAAAGACATCGAACGTGAAGAAATCTGCAATCTCACAGTTTCTTCAACAGAATCAAAGATCAAACAACATATGAACATAACATGCGAAGTGCCTTCAGATCACTATAATGTCTTCAAACAGCAAAAATCCCGAAGAACGAGTCCACTGAACAGAACTCCTCCAAGAGCGACATCGCGAGCTTGGTATGAAATCTCACAAATACCTGAAATTCATACATAAAGAAAAATAAAAAATAAACCATGCTCTAGAGACAAATGCAAAAGTGACGATCGATGAAGTCTATTTACTTACCACAAAATTGTAGTTTCCACAAAATGAAATCTATTTACCAATGATAATGTCTTCCGTAAGACAATCCATATCTAAAAACAAAAAAAGAGATTAGAAAACATTCATTCAATAGATAGATATGCAAATGAATTACATGAAAATATATATATATACACCACTTACCCGACTCAAACTTTTCCGCATTCTCGATGCACTCTTCAACATCAACTGGCATGCGAATGGCTCTCAACCAATCTTGAGTGCAAATCAGACCTTCCACCACTTTAGGAGTCAAAGAACTTCGAAAGTTGTCAAGCACACGGCCTGATGTGCTAAAAGTCGACTCAGAAGCAACAGTAGTCACGGGAATAGACAAAACATCACGAGCCATCAATGATAAGATTTTGTACTTTGACCCGCTACTCTTCCACCACATCAAAATATCAAGATTAAGGACTTCTTCACTCTCAGCTTCAAGATACCGATCAAGCTCAGATTTTTTGACATCGAATGCATTTTTCTTCACGTGAAGAAACATTTTTCGCCAAGCTTGGATGTCATGGCCGCTGTTAGCTTCGTTGTCACCTTCACCACTATTGGAACCGCTACTACTACAACTCACACCCGAACTACCAAATTTTCGTTTACTAGAAGAACCAACAAAGGATTGCTCATAGAATACAAACAAACTCTCTAAGGCAAGCTTGACCTTATCATGCATCGCATCAATTTTTGTTTCATCATCATACATTTGTCCATAAATGAACTTCACATAATGCAACTTTTTTGTAGGATCCAATGCAACCGCGATCAACACCATCATATTCACTTTATCCAAGCTCCCATAATACTTGTCGAACTTCTCTTTCATTTTTGCTCCCATAACTTTAAGCTTAGGGTCCAAAGCATTTGCTGCATCATTCAAATACTTAAACAAAAAAGCTATCTCCTCAAAATACTCATTTGAAGTAACATATGAACTCCCCGACATCCGTTTGGTGGAAGCATAAAATTGTTTCAAAAATTGAGAAAGAATGATAGCATTTTCCCAATCTTCATCTTGAGGAGCATCATTGTCAATATCCCTTAAGAAAGATAAATCTTCTTCTTCCATTCTTTTAAAAGCTTTTCTAAACTTTATGGCAGTGTCCAACATTAGATAAGTAGAGTTCCATCTAGTGGCAACATCAAGACAAACCGAACCCTTGTATGTGATCCTTTCAGCCTCAATACAAGATTGAAATGTCTTTGCTCTCATGGGAGAACTCCTTACATGCCTAACTATGTTACGAATACGTGCAATAGAATTATGCACCTCTTTCAATCCATCTTTTACAATCAAGTTTACTATATGAGCAGTGCACCTCATATGCAAATAATCACCATTCAAGATCAAAAACTTTTCTTTTGAGAATTTTTCCTTCAAATAACCAACAGCCACATCATTGGAACTAGCATTATCCACGGTTACTGTGGACACCTTTCTTTCTATTCCCCACTCATAAATGCATTTCTCCACCATCTTCCCAACCTCCCTACCCTTATGACTATGCATCACCACAAAATTAATGATTCTTTTATGCAACTTCCACTTTTCATCAATAAAATGCGCAGTGAGACATAAATAGTTCATGTTTTGAATGGAACTCCACATATCAGTCGTGAGTGCAATCCTAGAATGAAGTTTGCCAAAGTAAGTCTTCAAACAAGTTCTTTCACTCAAATACAACTTCATACAATCTCTAGCAATCGTAAATCGTGACACATGCTGGAAGAGAGGTTGTATTTCAGTAACATAATCACAAAAACCAACACGCTCAACCATGGAAAAAGGTTGTTCATCAATAATGATCATCCGAGCAAGCATGTGCCGAGAACGTTCTTGGTCAAACTTCCATGTCGTTAAGACATTACCACCACCACCAGTATTTTCCCCTACCTCGCCAACTACATCTTTGCTACGTGGTGCAAAAATCGATTGCTTCTTATCTGCATGAGGATACTTTTTGCACTTGTTTAAGTGCTTTTGCATAGTAGATGTTCCATGATTAACATTATACTCATACATAGCCCCACAATGAATGCACTTTACCTGGATTGTTTTTTTTGTCTCATCATCTATGATTCTCGAGAAGTGTTCCCACATTTTTGACTGATTAGCTCGCTTTTTGCTAAGAGGAGGACGAGGGCTAGGCATCGCCGCCTTGTTTGTCGCACTCACAGTTGATTCCACTTCAACTCCATGGAATGGCAATTCCATCATTTCACTATGTCCACGCATTTCCATTGATATGTCATTGTCTTGGTCCATCTGAAAACAAATTATATAATAATGTTAAGTCCTATCGAAAACAAAAAAGAAACTGACAATCGTATGGAGAAAGCAGCTAGTCATTCACAAGGAGGTTGGCAACAAGACTGACAAGGCCACAGTGGACGATGACAACTCCGCTAGATGATCACAGAGAGATCAGCAGCTCACAAGAGAGTGTTGCTCTCAGAGACAACGGAGCAGTTATCAGACTGCTACAAGCTGAAGAAGATGATGCTGCTCTTAATGACCACCAGTTGTGGGCCTTGTGGCTGCTCTCAAGGATGAAAAAGGGTGGACAAAAACAAAGGACTTGGATAAACAAATGGTGGTGATCTCCATTTCAGAATAGAAGGTGGAAAAGATGATGGTAGAGATGAGGTTTCTTTTTAAAAACTGGCAGATAGAATAAAGATAATGTCAGGGTTTTTGGACTTTAGGGGTCTTTTGGGCTCAGGTCCCTCTCTCTTGGTGGCTCCGATATCATGTGAATATCACAGGATCTTCAAGAGAGAGGGAGAAAGAAAGTTCTAAGAGGCTACATCCTCACTCAATAACATAGCTAAAGAGTTGCTCTAATTATGAGCAGAGAGACACTAATGAAACCCCAATTTCCTTTTTATGACCACCTACTAACTACTGACTAATATTCATATACTTCGCCAGTATTTAGTATCAAAAACAATTAAGCAGGGAAAATTCCCATCACAGAGTGAAACAGAAATCTCATTGAAGCTCCAACATAATACCAAAACCAGTCAATGCTGAACAGAAAAATCATATACCAGTTTCAACTGCAGATTCAAATGTTGAACAGAAAAATTATGTTCGAACATCAACAGAAGAATCATGCTAGAGCCTAGAGGAAACTCTTAGTTGGCGATTGCTTTGAGAAGGGGGAATGGACGATCGGTTTTAGTGCTACAGCTTTTAATCAGGCCTAGGTTATTGAGAACACATCTGAAAAGATGCCCTTCCACAATTTTCCAAATGAATGCTATTCATTTAATAGATTTGAAAAATATGCAGAAAAATTTGCATTCCAAAAATTGTTTCGCCAGCCCCAAAGTTCGATGAAAAGGGCAGGCATAGAAATTTGATTGTCAAGATATTAATTAACCAAGAATAGATGAATACCTTGCCGATTCATTTACTAAGGCAAAAGGAGTCACACAACCAAGAGGTACCTAGAGAACACCATAAAAAGGCACAAGGTCAGAGAATGTAATATCCACGTACTCAAATCAATTCTTTCAAAAAGTAAAGAAAAAGAATGTCCTGTTTTTTCTTTGATTCAAGAAACCAAAATGAGCAGACCATTAAGAATACATACACCTCACGAGAGTCATAACTTATCTTTCATCAGAAGTAGAATCATCATATGGAACTTAATGTTGACACTGAATCATTGTCCCAAAATACTTAACAATCATCATAAGTGCAAAGAAACAAAACAAAAAAGAAACTGACAATCATATGGAGAAAGCAGCTAGTCATTCACAAGTAACTCCAGAAAACACAGAAATGGAAACCAAAAAACACTGAAAACCCAAGAGAGGACGAAATCAGGATGACGAACCGATTGACTAGATTATAGGTTCATCAGATGGCAAATATGCTCAGCAGTTTTGACTGTCCAGGAATCTACCAAAACACTCCTGTCTCAACAAACACTCATTTCGTGGACCATAGCCATCCGTGCACAATGCATCGACGTTCAACAGCGACCTCATCGTACGTCGCAGGGGAGGCGCGCTCAAGTCTAAACGGCATTATCTGATAACGCAGAACACCGTACATGCATCTCCACCGATTTTGCTAAACTCGCGCTCTGTACTCCAATCGTCAACCCAATCGATGGAAACCTCAGATTTCCGAATGCCAGAAGAGGAGTCTCAGCAATTACAGAGCGTTTCACACGACCGAAGCGATCAATCAACACGAAACGGCTGCAGAAGGCGCCGCCGAGAGGATCAACGGATCGGCGCGAAGATAGTGCAGGACGAAAGGAGAGGAGGGAACGAAAGGCGAAAAGAAGAAGAAGAAGAAGAAGCGAATGCGTACTCTTGAAGACAATTGAGCAAGGTCTGGAGCAGGAATCTGGAGCAGGAATCTGGAGTGGGACTGGAGCAGTATCAACGCTGGAGAGGACGCCGTGAGGCAGAGGCACTGAGGCGTGAGCAAAGGGAGTAGCTAGCTAGGGTTTTTTTTTTTTATATAGTAAGTAACAAAACCGGTTCTAAAACCGGTCCGGGTGGGTATTTACTTAGAACCGGTACCCGGACCGGTTTAAACCGGTTCCCAAAAATTGGAACCGGTACCCGGACCGGTTTGAGCTGGAACCGATTCCCGACCCTGTTTTTCGGGTGGGTCGGTCCGGGTTCCGGGTCAACCCGGTCCGGTTGCTCACCCCTACAAGGAGGTCCCAACTCTCTTTTTAACCCCAGGGGTAGAACCGTCAAAGAATTTCTCAAATGAAGGCGCTAAGTTAAAGAGAACCCTTTGGATTTCACGCGCCAAGCTCGGAATCCCATACAAGATTCACAGAGCGAGGACGGCCGCATGGCGCCTCGTGATTTGCCTAAAGCCTTCGGAGAATTATTCCCTAAACGAAACTCAAATAGAGAATTTCTTGCTTTGCCCTCGGCAAAGATGACTCGCCTTTCGTTTGGCGGGGTGGGGTTAGTTGCTTTGCCCTCGGCAAAGATTTCTCGATTGAATCATTGAACGACTCGTATCTCAGTGCATAAACTCAAATAATGACTCATAATGGCGCATATCTATCAATTCAGAAGCTCCGCTGAGTCATTGAACACAATGACTTCATCGCAATTTTACAGGTTTGCAATGGTTTGATCAATGGTAAGTCACTGCACCCGGTACAATGTCATTAGCTTTTTACAAATGGAGATATCGCCTGCAAACTAGGCGCTGCCTTTCTTTAACGGAAGGCCAAGACAATCTCTGGTTACCAGTGCCATCAGCAGGATGGTGCTCCCCGACCGGACCATTGTCATCTTCAAGATGCTCGATTCCTTGCCCCCTCTCTTGCTTCTTATGGCTAAGTCGTCGATGCTCGACTCACTTCTCCGGGAAGGAGGAGTTACACAGTCAGACACCCCTAGGATTTTCTGTGAAGGATATCCACTCAGTGTTGCGGGCGTAGAGGGGAAATATTGACCCACTCTCAGCTTTTGAACGGTGGCAAACGACTCTCTCATGGCAGACATAGCCTCAAAAAATCTGGTGCATGATGCCAAGGCCACGGGAATAGGGCGAAGCATTTCCTGCATCATTGAGGGAGTGATCTATGAGTTCCAAAATTTCATCAAATTTCATAAAAGATGATGAATATATTATTCAGGACGGATTGAACATTAAATCCCCATCAAAATGGGGCTAATAATTGTGACGGAGAGACGAAACCCTCAACTTACCCCACAAATTGAAGGAGGTTCCTTGAAGTTCTGGTTCATTGAAAATCCGCAACAGATGCTGTCAAGGCACCATAGTCGCTGGCAGCCTTCATCAGCAATTCTAAAAATTGTTCGTCATTTAAACAATAAGAAATGCCATGACTATGGAAGTAAAACTTTCTTTGCCCCAGCTGATAGCAATCCATAAACAACTACAAAGACTCCATTCGACAGCACGAGTCGCTTTCCTAGTTGAAATCATGGATTAAGCAGGTCAGCTGCATAATAGATTGGAATAATGTCATCAATCTAAGTTTGGATATCTCCACAAGAAAGATCAAGTTTAATCATCTTCTGTTTTCCAAAGGGATTTTTCCTCTATTTCCTCTGGCTTTCTTAATATAACACACATACGGAGCCATCCTCCACAAAGAAGTCCCATTTCTAACGGACAAGCTTTTGGCGCTATTATACTTTTTACTAGTTATTAGCATCAGTACAACTCAAAGCAGTCTGTCTATTTGGCCAAAGAATCAACATCAGATCGATCGCTCGGTGGTAACCTCTCCCTTGGAATTGTAGCACTAAGTCCTCCAGCTGGCACCTAGGATTGATCTATGTTACCATTGCTTTTGAGACCTTTCAGAGTCACGCGGCTCATGCATCTCATTTTCTTAGTGTCACTTCATATTTATCCTTCCTCTGTTTTCCGTTGAGGTAGTACACCATCCACCTCCTCACCTTTCAATGTTCTTCCATCCTAGTCTCTTTTTTTTTTTTCGAGATTTTAATGAATCCCTGTTAATGATGTGACACGGAGAAAGACATACAGAATATCATGCTTGCCTAAATTAACTGTGTAACGTTCTGGATAACACACTAACTAGAATTTCTCTCAGAATTGTTCTGTACGAATGCCACTTCAAAACTGAAAAAAGCGATGCATTTAGCACTAAAATGTCGAGTCCTTTCGAGGTTAATTATTAGACTCTAAATAGTGTCATTTATCCACACTTAGGTATAATGTATGAAGACATCTAAATTGAATTCTGTCTGACACACAAGTTAGCTAGAAATTGATAATGTTTCAATAAGACTCCCTTTACTAAATCCACTTCAATCAGAAGGGTAATTACTAAACTAAGTTTCTGAAGAATTTATTTCCTTTTCTGTTAGCGACACGGAAGCATCCGACACGTCAAAACCCATTCGTACCAAATGCAACTCTGAATTCCTAAGTAGTTTGTTGGAGAGTCCAATGCACTATTAGGTAATTGCATAAGGTCGTTAATTTTTGCGCTCCAGGCTATCATTTATCAACACTCATTTATTCATCTCATGGACTCAGAAACATAGGACGACGTTAAATAAATAACCGCCTTATGACTGACTTATACAGTATATGACGGTTAAATTCAATCGTTAGGTGATATTAATGAAGTTCATGCAGGAACAGGGAGAAGGAGAAAAAATTACCTTGTTTTGAATAACATCTTTCAATATTGTCGTGATCCTTGCCAAAGTCTCAATCTTCTTCTCCATCTCGCTCACATGTGCCAAGTGTGCCACGTTTTTATCTTCCTACGCATTTCATAGTACGTGTGAGTCAAATGGACAACTGAATAGAGCAAGGACTTGGAGACTAAAGAATACAAATATTACAATGACACAAGAATTATTCAATTTTTACCCCACATTCAACTTAAAATTTACCAATGGGTAAGCAGTCATGACACACCCAGCAGTTAATATACATGAATCGATCGAGAGGAGGCAATACAAATGCACTGCCATAATGTGTCATATTATTAGGCAACAAACAGCACAGTACTTTCGCCATAATGGCGTTTCAAAATCAATATCACAAAGCCCCTCAATGCAAAATGATAATATCCAGAGAAGCGTCTTTTGGCAATCATGCCACACCCCTTCGAAAGCTTGTCGCGAGTTTGCACTAATCCATGGTTGTTCAACCTACAAAACTGGTGAAGCACTTTTGTACACAGTAAAAGAAACTAAGTAAATTGAAGCTGAAGTATTCACCTTTCTACCCTGAAGTTCCACCTGCAGATCTGCAATTTTCCTTTGCACCGCAGTGAGCTCTCTTAAAACCCTTATCTAGTCATCAAACACCTAAATTTTGATTTTTTAGAAAAATCATTTGTTTAGGCACAAAAAGAGATTTATTCGTAATTCTCACAAAAAAAAATAATAATTCATCACGCATTGCATATTTATTTTCAGTCATTTGCATTTAAGGTCTGAGATAAGTCGATTGAGCATGGTTTGACATACGGCTGGACTAGAACCAGTCTGAGATTTTTTATTGGGGCCACAGGGGGGTGCCGAATTCTTGATGAGCTAATTAGATTTATTTGTGAGCTCAGTTCTATCCATTCGATAATTGAGGCTTTCGTTCATTATTTATAACAGGCCTTATTTTAGGCACTGAGGAGATGCGATGAGCCCATAGTTTGGATTACAAAATATGCGTGGATCTTGAGTGGAATTCTTCATTATAATTTTGGGCTCGATTTAATTGAAAATCAGCTATCTAGCAATTGTGAGGCTTTTGGTCAATTACCCTGGATTAACTATAGCTCAGCTAAGTTTGAACTCACGTCACAAGCCCGTAAAAGGCACTTGAAAATTCGGTCATGCTCATCTCCATAGCCGAATTTCATACCTAGTTGAGATAGGGCTCTTCAGAATTAATCCTATCTTGGTTAGAGTCTCATCGGATGTGGGAACTTAAGATCTAACAGTTCAAGGCAAATCCTGCCTTAGCTAAGATAAGCGATCCGATGGTCTCAATAAATTCCAACTCTTAATAGGATTGTCAAGACAAGCTCTATATAAGGAGTTCCTCATTCACGTAAAAAGGAGGGACGGAAGCCTTTGGCATATATCTAGAGTTGAAATCCATTGCACATTCAAGGAGTTTTGAAGAGTTCGATTGTTTCCCCATCCGGTCGAGACAATCCTCTTCGATCTCGAGAATCCTTCGGTAGAATCTTCTTCGTTTTTCCTCGTCCACAGCTGCGAGACGTCAGCACATCAGCATCCCCTCCAGCCGAGAGCTCTATCACCAGTAGCTTGGCCGAAGTTCTTCCCAACGCACAGCCGTTGCAAGCAATCCCGGCGTCCCTAGTCCCAACACATGGGCTGAACATTCCACCAGGGACAGCCCAGAATCATCGCTGACCAACCCTCTTCAAAGAGTAATGTGATCTTGTTTACTCATCAATTTATAGCATCTAACAAGGTTATAATTGGAATAAAAGGTCGTGCGAATCCGGAGTTCGATCCCTTGCAAAGTCGGTTGAAAAGTGGGCTGCTTTGGGCGAAATCCTCAGCTCGCATAGGTGCTGGAAATCACTCGGAAAAGGTATGTTTTTCCTTCATGTTGGGTGGCAGTTCATGCACTTTTCCATTTATACGTGTGTTCTGATGTGTTGAAGGGCATTGCGAGACTTGCAATTGGGGTATTTTTTTTTTTTTTTATGCTTTGATCAAGCTAATGTTAAGAGCAGGAGAATTGAAACCCTTTTGTTAGTTTTCCGATCAATTGAAGGACCTTGAGGATCGAGCAGTAAGAACGAATTTTTATTAAACGTTGATATTCGCAGACTTACCTCCATGGCCGAATCTATTAAATGTAATGGGGAGTGTTTGTTTGCTTTGGGCTCGTCGTGTTTGATTGGGTTATTCCTTCTGATCATTATCTACAATACTTGAGTTGATTGAGTGATTTTATCTATGGTTTCGTTGCTTTACCTTTAAGAATGTTCATGCCATGGATAAGACTTAATCTCCTCAGAATATATCTTTAAAATATGATAAAATTATCGGAAATTAATTTCAAAACCTCAAGAGATAATTTTCTAAGTTTTAAAAAGATATGTGATCATTTGTGGATAGAACCTTATGTCCTTTACAATTTTCGGCACCTACCCTAGTTTGGCCGAAGATCATCCTTTTTAATTTAATTCAAATAATTTTATAATCTACTTTGAGTATAATACATGCTTCCTTGTGCCTTGTCCCTCAGAATATGTGCATTCGCACATCAATTTGTTTAACTTATCCCATAACTTTGGAACCGAATCGATAAATTTCAAAATTCACTATCTGACTCGACCCCCAAGGTATGACGCGAATAAATTACCTTCTGACCTGACCCCTAGGGTACGAAGCGAATTCATCGGAAATTTCGGAATTTAAGGTGTATTATGCTCAAGGTCTATTATATTTTTATTTGATTCATTTTTCATAAAAAAAAACACCAAAAAAAATCACAAAAATCATGAAAACATAAAAATCATCATGCTATGGCATTAAATGAATTATTTTCGGAATTCACATTTAAAAGACTCTTAATATAAATTAGATTTTAATTAATCAATTTGTGTTATTTGTCGAACCAATTCATTGAAAGGCCGAAAATTCATTAAATGTTATGATGTCTCATTTGCATTTCATATAGTCTAATTCGTCAGGCATTTTCATGTTTTTTTTAGTATAGTCCATATCTCATATCATGTAATTCGAAAATCATGTTGCATTTGCATTAAATTCAAGTTTTCTCAAAAATGAATCATCCTGCAATGTGGTTTAGAATTTCCGCATTTCATGTATTATTGTGCCATGTCATCTAAGCTTGTGCATTATCATGTTACACGTTGCTTAGGTTAGAATTCACATTCTTTCTTGCATTAAAATTTAATTTTTCTAAAGTCATCATGCATGATCATATTCTCATCATATAGTTTCGTGTTACATTTGCATTCATATCACATTGCATATCATATAGTTGCATTTTGCATGGCATGCTTTTAATCAAGAAAATCCCAAAAAATAATTGCACCTTAATCTTCAAGTGAAATCAATGAAATGGCCAATCAAGAAAATTTTTCACAAGAATGGTACCGAAAGGATGTTAATTAAAAAATTAACATAATCAAGTCCTCGAACCTAAATCTCTAGTTAGTAGAAAATAAAGTATTCTCCTACTTTATTTAGGTATCTAATCTACCTACCAAAAAATATTAGTGGCGGCTCCTGAATTAAAAATCATTTCAATGAAACTTAAGTTGCGAATTGATAGGGCTTGGGAGAGTCCGTATTAGGTTAGTTAATTCATCTAATTAACCTAATAATCCATTAATCCGGAATTCAAACCGAATTTTAGGCCGCGACATCAGCCTTTTCACCACTTCTCAAGGTCAAGCTCTGGACGTCTTCTTATGAAAATCCCACATTGATTGAGTGATAAGAAGGCAAAGTCAACACATTTTTATAATGACCTAAGGCAACAGTTTCACAAGTATACATAGTAGAAAAAGTGGAGTGTTCAAGTTCACGGGGACACATCCAACTATGCAAATAAACGAGGTCAACCGATAAGGCAAGAATATCATTTGTTGCAAGCTGAAAATGTTGGAAATGCTTGGAAAAAGATACAATGACGAGATTTTAAACTGTATTGGAGCTGAACCATCAGAACCAATTCCAATAGAATACAACCTGCAAAAAAAGAGTAAGGAATAGCTCAATAAGACCCAGTCACAATTAATGAACAACGAAACTAGACCTAGAGCAAGAATCGCGACCTAATGATGTGTTTGTTTAGCAGAAAATGGACGATTGAAAAATATTTTTCAGAAAATAATTTCTTGTATCACTTACAGCAATGAACCAACAAAAAGAAATTTCATCATCCACGACATTGTTTACATATAAATGTTGTCGATGATAAAACATCTTTGAGTGATGAGTTATTTTAATGGACACAAACGATGCTTTCATCATTTTTAGGATAATCGTTTTAAAATCATTTGTTTAGATTTCAGAATAATTAATAAGAAGCAAATTCACATTTAAAAAGTTATCAAATGTCATTGGCACTACAACTGTGAATCACAAATACAGCTTGTCGATAAGATCAGCTGATTATTTAGTAAAGAGAAGCGTCACATTGCTCTCTCAGAAGGAACCAGATTTTACACTCTTAAGCTAAAGTTACACAAGAGCCTCCAGCAACAACCACTCGCACGCCAGGAAAAGCAGAACCAACAGGGTTAAGTACACCTCAAGTATCATAAGTTGTGTACGGTGCTCATTTTAGTGTCAAAACTTTCAAATTAATCACTTTAATGCTAAGTTTTTGTAACTTCGATCACTTTAGTGCCAAAACTTTCAAATCGATCACTTTAGTGCTAAGTTTTTGTAATTTCGATCATTTAAGTGTTAACTTCTTTTAAAAACAATCTCTTCAGCGCCAAGTCCATGAAATACGTCACCTCAAATAATAATAAAAAATACATGTGTCAGATTTTTGGCGAGACACGTCAGCTTAAATCGGAGTTGGCACTGAAGTAATCGTTTTTAAAAGAATTTGGCACTTAAGTGATCAAAGTTACAAAAACTTAGCATTAAAGTGATCTATTTGAAAGTTTGGGCACTAAAGTGAGCGCCGTACACAACTTATGGCACTTGGGGTGTACTTAAGCCAACACAAAATTTGAACAGAAAAAAAAAACTCATCAATTGCAAAACATTGAAGAATAAGACCGGCGAAGTCGTCGATTCGAAAGTGAAGAAAGTGAAACAACGAGAGAGAGAGAGAGAGAGAGAGAGAGAGAGAGAGAGAGAGAGAGAGAGAGAGAGAGAGAGAGAGAGAGAGAGAGAGAGAGATGACTTGAGAACTATTGGAGTTGATGAATATTTTGAGAACTCTTGTTTCTCACACCGGGCATGCCCGCGTGAGCTTAAGGAAATTGAAGTGTTATCCGACAATATGTGACCCATGCGATCGAGATGCGAGGATTCAGGGGCAGCGTCCCCCACACGGGTGTCTCGCTGCCCAGTCAGCGGATGGCTGCCCCACTCGCCGATGAGCGGGCAAAGGTTGGGGGTATTGCCCCTGGAACAACAACGGATTTGGGCTTTATTTTAAGTTGGCACGTATGTTATGAGATTAAAGAGGTTTCAAATAGGTTTAGATTTTGGGTCCGTTTATGGCACATATATTTTGCTCGTTTTTGCTGATCATTGTAATTAGTTGTGACTGTAAACCTAAACATTATAGTGAAATCTCTTTACAGGATGTAACCCTATTTTGAGGTGAATCTAGGTAAACTGTGTGTCACATATTTTTCTTTGATTTCTATTTGATCATTCTGATTTGGTGTACGATAAATCCCATAAAAAACAAAGAGCCGACAGGGAGAAGCGAAGATCGGAGGCGATGGAGAGAGCATCAGACATGCCTCCGATCCGTCTCAGCCACTTCTTCCCCACCCACATCATCGTCTCGCTCCCCATCGCCATCGCCATTGCCACTTCCACCAACTCTCTGTCCCCCTTGCGCTCTCTCTCTCTCTCTCTCCCCGGACGGCGATTTTAATTGAAATCAGAGAGGTTTTTGGTGGGCCCACCGTCACCGAAATAGCCCAGTCGGACCAAGTAAGGAAATAGAGTGATAAGCCGAGAAGCCAATGATGATTTATGTTTCTGTTGGAATTATCGGCTAGATACTTTACATTGACGTCAATACTTACTGAGGCTTCCATATAGGAGTGTCAAATGGGTGGGTTGGGTCAGGTTTGGGTCAGGTCATAAATGGTCTGACCCATTAATCCGTTTATGACCCATTTATGCACAATACAAATTTATTGACCCATACCCAACCCAACTCATACCCGACCCAACTCATTTAAGAAAACACTTCTATATTTAATTTAATCGATGAAAATTTATTTCTTATGATTGTATAATAAAATTATATTGCCGAAATATTTTCATGAAATACAAATCAATATTTTTATTGGATATGGGTAACCCCATACCCAGCCCTGGCCCCGGCCCCGGCCGCGGTCCCCATACCCGACCCCAGCCCCGACCGCTGTCCCCGCCACCCCGGTCCCCGCCACTGGTCCCAGCCTCGGCCTCCAATCACCGACCCCGATGCCAGCCCCCAGTCGCAGGCTATAGGCCCGATCCCAGCCCCGGCCTCAATCCCCGATCTCGGGCCCGGACCTAGCCTCGGTCCCCTGTCCCAGGCCCGAACCCTGCCTAGGTACCCGGTCACGGGCCCGGCCCCAGCCTCGGTCCCCAGCCTTGGCCCCCGACCCCGATCTCGGATCCGGCTTCAGACCTTAGCCTTGGCCCTGACAAAGGCCCCCAGCCCCGGACCCGAACCTCGACCCGGACCCCGACCCCAATCCCGATCTCGGATCCGGCCCTGGACCAAGCCTTGGTCCCGGCCACGGTCCCGATACCCGCCACCGGTCCCGGCCCTGGCCCTGGCCTTGGCAACGGCCCAGGTCCCTGGCCTCCGTCCCCGGCCTCGGCCCCGTTTGCGGACCAAACCCGGGTCCTCGACCCCGGTCTCCGGCCCCGGCCCCGAACCCGGCCCCGCCCCTAGTCTTCACCCTAGACTAGGACCCGGCCCCGACCCCGAACCCAGCCCCACCCCGCCCCGCCCCCGACCTCCACCCAGGCCCCTACCCCGACCCCGGTCCCCGGCCCCTACCCCAACCTCAACCAGGACCCGGACCCAGCCCCAGCCCCAGCCCCGACCCTGGCCCTGACTCTGTCCTTGGGGCTTGGGGCCTCGGACCTGGCCCTGATCCCGGACCCGGCCCCGGCCCCAATCTCGAGCCTAGACTCGGCCTCTATCTCCGGCCCCACCCCTAGTCTCCACCCCGGACCCGGACCCGGCCTCGGTCCCAAGGTATCCGACCCCGACCACAGTCCCCGACTCCGAACCCGGCCCCGCCCTCGCCCCTGGTCTCCACCCTGGCCCCTACCCCGGTCCCGACCCCGGTCCTCGGCCCCTACCCTGACCCCGACCCCAACCCCAACCCCAACCCCGACCCCTACCCGAACCCAACCCCGGCCCCGACCCTGGCCCTGGACTCTGTCCCCGGGGCTTGGGCCCTGGACCCGGCCCTGGTCTCGAGCCTGGACTCGGCCTCAATCCCCAGTCCCGGCCCCATTCGCTGACCTGGCCTCGATCTCCAGCCCTGGTCCCGCACCTGGCCCTGGCCCCTGCCTCGGTCCCTGGTCTCGGCCCCGGCCTTAGTCCCCGTCTATTGAGGGAAGAAGATGAGATTGAATTAAATGGGTCATAAATGAGTTTAGATCAAACACATTAAGACCCATCTATTTTTGTCTTCTTGTTGTGAAACTCATTTATGGCTAATAAGAGAAATAAGAGTGACCCATTTAAAGATAAATGGGCCTATAAATGGGTTTTAGACCCATTTTGACGGGTCTACTTCCATACAATGAATTTTCATTCTTCATACAATTATGTTAAAGTTGCTTGTGCTTACAAATTATTTTGTTTAGGACACAAAAATCAGATTTGCAATATTCTTAGTTTAATAAACAAAAAAGGATGTCAGTCAAACCTGGGAATCAGACATAAAAGTTGGCCTTGGGAAAAGAAGAAACTTAGATCAGTGAGGCACATAAGATCTTATGAACTATGAGATTTTATCGTCTTTTTATCACATGTGTATGAGTTTGAGGTTTTTTTATGGTGTTAATCCAATTTAACATAAAATAACGAAAAGTAAATTTGTCACAAATATATCAGTTTCAGATAAATTTATCACAGGTAACCAGTTTATGATTTTTGGTGAAAAAATTAGCTTGGGGTAAATTTATCACAATTGTAAAAGTTTGGAGTTTTTGTAATAAAAAATAATTTAAAATAAATGTGTCACAAGTGCACTAGTTTCGAATTTTTCGTGGTGTTTGTTAGCACCTAAATTTTAATTTTTAGAAAATTCATTTATTTCATAAAATGAGAGTTAATCCTAATTCTCGCAAAAAAAAAAATTCATGCATTACATGTTTCATTTGTCTGTCATGCATTGGCCATCAGTCGCAGGCGATCTCGATTGAGCAGAATTTAACAGGCAGCGGAACCGAAATCAATTCGGGAATTTTCAATCATGAAAGGGGGAATTACCGAAAATTATAATGGCCTCGATTATAAATCTCATTCGGTCCATTTTGTGAGAATAAGGCTTTTAATTAATTATTCGTTAATTAATTAAAGCCCACTTAGGCCCTAAGTCCGCGCGAATGAGCCCATCCGAGAAACCCTAGCTCGATAGCGTTGTTCAAGAGAGTTATGATCCTACGGTGGATATCGCGTCGGAAATGTTTAGAATCGACGGCTTGGATTGAATCTTAGAAGACAACCCTAATACTCACTATATATACCTCGTTAGATCTAGGGTTGCGGGGGAGGACGACAAAAATTTTTCGGAGGCCAAGTCTCTCTCTCTCTCTTGCTCTCTCTTGCTCTCTCTGGCCTATTCCATCGTTTTCCCCGACGATTCTACTAGCTCGTCTCTCTCTCCCTCAGATTCTCCGGTCACCCTTTCTCTCTTTTTGCCACCACTCAATTATCATACACGGCAGATTTCAGGAGGCCACATTTTTTTACACATATGGCAGATTTGGGGGGCCAATTCATGAGAGCACGGCCAGAAGGAGGAGAATTTACTGACAATTCCCTACGGCCAAATATGGGCATCCATGATCTTGACAAGGAGCTCAATTGTGGGAATAAGACAAAGGAAGGCAACATATGAAAGCTTGAAGCGGTGGATGTTTTTATACGGAATTCGTCCAGATCAGGAAGCTACTTTCTTTCTTTTGCCATCGTTATTTGTGATTTTGATCTTTGTTTGTTTTATTTTTTTTGCTCCAAGAGTCAGAAAACATGAAAAAAAATCACGGGAATTTGAGAGAGAGGGAAAAGGGGCATCCAGACGGTCTCCGACCATTGTCGTCATCGCCGCGCCATTGCAGATCCGGAGCTGCCAATGTTTGATGATGTCATTCTCAACACTCACGGGACAACCTCTACCTTCATCCAAGACGATGCCGTTGTTCTAAGTTTCGCATCTCGGAAGCGATCCGTTCCTATACTCCAAGTTTTGCACAGCTGAGATTATTTTCGGATTTTGTTTTCATGCGTTTGTCTTTGCAGAGTTCCCAGCGTTGTCATTGATGTCCTGTTCATATCTAATAGTGTCATGGCTCCTCATTGGATACTTATCATGCAAATCCATTGGCGTTTGATAACAGCTACAAGATTGTCTTTTTCTCATCATCAATTCTTCAATTCTGATCCCAACTCATCATCCAAGATCGGGAATTGTTAGGGGTTCAATTAGTCCACTGAATCCTTTTGCCTCCACTGATCGAGAAGTCCAGCTAACCCGAGAGCCATGAAGAGTTCAGCCGCAAATCTCCGTCCAAGCCAGTCCGAATTCAAGAATTGGTCGTCAAGTTTGGGCGGAATTCAAATTAGAAAGGTTTGAATTTTGATATATGAAAATTGCCTAATTAGAAAAATTGTACATGAGAATCGAATCTCCGATATCCTGAATATTTGATTGCAAAATTGATTGTCTGAATTGCCTTGATTAGAAAATTGCATATCAAACTTGGATAATCTCGAGATATCTCTTCTTAAATTGAAAAGATTGTGGTTCATCTGAAAATTTGGAAATTGTGCGGTAATCTGAAAATCCTTCGGAATATACTCAAGATACCAAAATCTTTCAAAATTTGATTGGTTAGGTTCCTAATCCGCAACCGCTATTTCCATAGCGGGTGTTTCGAATTTGAGGGTCGATAAATAAAAAGCATTCAGGTTTCATGTTTAATTTTCATGCTAGAAAATCCCAAAAAAAAAAGTAGGAAGACATGGTTTCTTTTAAACCACGTCTCATCCTTTTTAGAGAGATAGGATTTCTTAGAAATCCTATATCATGGATTATAGTCAATAAATCAAATCTGATTGTGTCCATTAGGATAGATTTTAAAAGTTGTAGACTTAGGGTAAAAAGATTTTCTTAAAAATTTGGGAATTAATGCAATTTAAATCCTAAAATTTTAAGTTAATCTTGAATCAATTCATTCTCATTTTTCATTAATTTTTAATTTCAAAAATTCATTAAAAAAATAGAAATTCATAAAAAGAAAACACAAAAAAAAAAATTGCACCTATGAACTTCAAGTCAAAATTCATCAGAAATTGCCAAGCCAAACATTTTCATGAAATTGGTACCGAAATGGCATTAATTGAAAGATTAATGTAAACAAGTCCCGAACTCCAGATCTCTGGTTCGTAGAAATAAAATAGTTTTCTCCCGCTATTTTATTTAGGTTTCTAATCAATCTACCAAGAAATGATTAGTGGCGACTCCAAAAGTTAAAATCTTTTTCTGGATAATCATTTGAACCGTAAGTCACGATTTGGTAGAACTTGGGAGAGTTCGAGCTAAGTTAATTAATCTAATTAATTAATTTGGTAATCCATTAACCTAAAATCAAAATTGTCGATTTTTAGGTCGCGACAGTGTTATCCCTCTTAATAATATTGTAATATTTTTCGATCTTTATCATTAATTTCGATTGCTTTCTTTTCTTTTTTTCCCTCTTACAGTGGCCGGCAAGTAAGAAGGAAAAAAATGAAAATAAAATAAAAATTGAAAATTATTTTTATTGCATAATTTTTTATTAGTAAAATTTATCCACATCAGCGCCGACCGTGCTACATAGGATGGCTCAAGTCTATGGTTTCCATGCAAAATTGGCCAGATGAACTCAATTAGCAAAATGTCCCCAAACAGTTAATGGCGATGGCATATATTGGAATAGATGTTGCTAATAGGACGGCACCCTTATTTGTAAGGGTTAATACCGCGAAAAACTCCAAACTAGTACTCATGTGACAAATTTACCAAAACTGTTTTTTTTAACCACCAAAAATCACAAACTGGTACATTTGTGATAAATTTACCCAAAACTATTTTTTTACCGTAAAAAATACTAAACCGGTACAACTGTAATAAATTTACCTCAAACTTTTTTTTAACCATAAAAAATCCCAAACTGGTACACATACGACAAATTTATCCTCTGTTAGTTTCAGTTAAATTGAGTTAATACCACCAAAAATTTTAAATTGACGCACCAGTGGCAAATATAGGGTAACTTATATACCCGACAATTGACACGTGTCATCCAATTTAGCAAATCAACGATAAAATTTAAGGAAAACTAACGAAGTATAAATCTGTCATAGCTATACTAGTTTGGGGTAAATTTGTCACAGATATACCAGTTTGGGGTTTTCATGGTCAATTTTTATGCGTATTTTTATCCATAAAAGCATCAAACATGTAAAATAAATGTACCACCAGGTATGGCATAATCATACGAACACGTCGGTACTTGAAAGTCGTTGATTGAAGCTGTCATGTGCCCTTACGCGCCGGTAGAGTCTTCAACGCTTGAGCCCCATGCTGACACGTGCGAGACACATGTTCGATCCTCAACTAGTACTGTGAACCGATCTGATTGATTTTTTTTTGTCCGACCATTACCCCTCGATCGATTTAGTGAACTGAGTCTAGTGGTTCGGTCAAACCAGTCAACAACCTGTCCGACCAAATAGTCTGGGTCAATGGTCAACTGATCTGGTTGGGATTGACTCGGGCTGAAAAACGTTAACCCTGCGCGAGCACGTGAAGGGTCGGGTCTAGCGCATGGGAATTCTTCAATGGTTGCCGGCGACGATCCGACACGGGTTTTTCTTTTCTCATCTCGTCGAGTACTTTTCGAATATGTGATCAAATATTATTTTTATCGAAAATAAATTTCCAAAAAAAAACCTAGAATGTGATTCGAGATCTAAAATGTATAGGCTTTGATATCACATGTAAGCTGCGATTATTAACCTTAAGCAGCGACCAAAGATTGTCACGTTAGATATGCAAATTACAATTATAAAGAAGAGAAATTTATGCATCTTGCTTCGGATCCATCATTCTTGATGTAAAATTGCGATGAACCGAGCTCAAGTGCTTCTCCTCTATAACCTTATTGATCATTGGCTTCAATGAAACCGTCTCTTGTTATTGTGTTATGTGACGGCTCCTTATGTGAGGATATTTGTGCATTAAGATTTAGAGGAGGGATTTGAGCTCTATTTATAAAGTTTGTAACCTAATCATCTCATTGTGGATAAGTTTTAATTCGGCCCACATTATTCAGTCATATATAAGACTAATTAGGGACCTTTATGTCTTTTCTTTATTGGATCAATTAATAATTATAATAATAATTAATAAAACCCACAACTAATATCCTTACATTACAAATCACGCGAACGTTAAAACCCTAGTTAAGTTAAACTCAATTTTCTTGATGTTGACGGACTGCGTATTTCCTAGTTTCCCAAGTCATTTTCCCCGTTTTCTGCTCAATAATTTTGTCGCCATATTATCTAGCAAAGGCAAGCTTCATTATCCCGTCCGGTAAATTTACGGCACGGGATTAGGTAAGGAGCAAACGAATTTCTTCGTCACGAGGATCTTTCGTACGATATGGAAAAATCTGCACTTTCGACTTTTGGAGTAAACGTGCGTTGGATCACATTGGTAGAATGGTAGTTGCTACGTCCACGTATTGTCCCATCTTTCGACTCGCCCAGGGTCAATCATTGTGAAGCTGAAAAAATCATGGACAGGAAATTATCAAAAAAACTCTTAGACCCTTCGAGGATTAGTCAATTTCGTTCTAAACCTTTTGACGATTTATTGATTCAGTTATAAACTTTTCAACTGTGTCATATTAGTCCTAAATTTTTTACAATTTGTTTTAAAAATTTTAACGATTTGCCAATTTAATCATTTTGCCCAACTTTGACCGAAGACTACTGACGTGACGTCAAGTTAGCTTCGGTCGTCCTACATGCCACAGCCAGAGCTGACGTGGACAATTTTTGCATTTTTTGTTTTTGTTTTACTCTTCTTTTCTTTTTTCATTTCTTTTTTTCCAATCCGTGACCCCACGCCGAGGGCCTCAATCGTAACTCAAATCTAGCAGGACCTGGTGGGGGCACAATTTGCCGACACCAGGCGAGGGTCGACTAGCGACCTCGGCAGCCGAAGATTGGAAAAATAAAATAAAAGAACAATAAACGAATGGGAAAAAAGAAAAGAAAAGAATTTAAAAAATCAATGACATTATAAAAATTATACATGTCAAAGCGCTAATCGTGCCATCTAGGATGGCCGATACTTAATAGATCACATATTAGCGATTTATTATTATTATTAAAATTAGCCAGATGCTGCATTGGCAAATCGTCAAAGATTTTATGACTAAATTGGCAAATTAACAAAACGTTTAAGACTAAAAATTGACCTAATTGAAAGGTTAGGATTGACTTGGCAAAATGTCAAAAGGCTTAGGACTAAATTAACCAAATTAAAAAGTTTAATACCGAATTGGCAAAGCACAATAGGTTTAAGTTTATTTTGGTAATTTTCCTGCAAAAAGTTTGGCCTCAATTATACTGCTATTCGACTTTTCCAAAATATATTAGCTAATGAATCAGTAGTTGTTGTTATTAGGGGTAAGCATGGCTACAGCGTAAAACAGAAATCGAGCTGATTCCAGGTTCTGGTGAGATTAAGTCCTGTTCTTTGTTCCATATTTTTTTAAACCCGTGCAATGCGGTTTGGTTTCCAATTTCCATCGAACCGAACAGGACTGGAAATCAGACCACATACGGTTTTTCAGTCTGCTTTGGTTTTTGGTTTTTGATATCAACATTTTGTGGTATGATTCTGTTATAGTGCCGCGCAGAAGATTGGTGAGCTCCTATGCTCTATTATATGCCATGTGCATGCTTTTAATGACCTTTGGTGTATATTGTGCTTTTATGATAGCCACCACTAACATATTGTAGACCGTTGGATTTGCTTAACTGAAAATGGGAAAAAAAAAATGACAGGTTCCAAGATAGATCCTAAAACTTGTTACAAGGTAGGCTCCAGGTTCTAGGTTTTAAAGCTGGAGAGCCGTTTCCAATAGGTAGATTAGAATTGAGGTGGAACCTGAACCAAATTTGAAGCCGCTCAACCCTATAGCTATCAGTTTTGCTAGTCTCTTTCTCCCAAAAGCCAATGTTATGAGTATTGGATAGTTTGCGTAAACCAAACTATACACGGAAGTCTTGAACCATATTTAGTCCAATTTCAAATTACTTTTATACTAAAACTGGGGGATGCTAAAGATTTTTTTTTTTAATAATATAAGTAGGTTTTTAGTATGTAACATGTCCACATGATAACTTTACCTGTTATCATTTTGAAAGGCAAATAAGCACCAGATTAGAAGGGAGAATGACAAGAAAATCACAAACAAATAGACTTCGTTAAATAGGATAAGGTAATCATTCATTATTGTGGGACGTAATGAGTATAGGAATGACAGTGTTCCATTATTCTTAATTGGCATTCATTACTATATCCCTTAATCTTTCTTCAAAAAACTCTGAGCTATACGCCCGTTTCCTCCATCGGGATAGAACCCACCAGGCTTGTATTCACTGCCACTACCATAGATTATCCTCAGTATCTCCGGCGGTGTCCGCGAGTACGATAGCGAATTCACGTCCGCTGACAACACGTTGCTCGTGGTTCGGTTCTCCGCTCCCAGCTCCTTGGGCACCATGATGCCCTCGTCCTTCAGCCCGCACATGGCGAGCTTGTTCCTGAGTCTCGACAGACGATCGGTGAACTCAGCCACGGTTAGGTTGTAGGGTTTGACCTTCTCGTCCGCACGTCCATATAGCAATGTCCTCAGCACCGCATCTTGGCCGGACTCGACGCCCAACAGCGATGCGACCAACTACATATACACGTCGGAAACAAAAAATAGATTACTTGACAACCCATTAAAATTGGTTCAAAATTGAAGAGAGGGTCAAAGAGTATATTGGCTTACGCTTTTGGAATTATAGGTTTCAAGATATGGAATGGTGCCGACATAACCTACGAGCCCCACATAGGGGATAAGATAGGATGCTAATAGATAGTTCACAGTACTGTTGTAAGGATCAAATGGAGGTTGCAGTTTCTGACCCACGGCTTGATCAAATATCGTTTCAAAATTCTGGGCACTCAGATTTAGTAGAGGCCTTTGGATTCCACCAACCCTAGTGTAGATAGCCCTGCATAAATCAATCTCCGTTTATATTGGCTATTACTCATGTGAAAAATAGTTAAACCTTTACCTCAGATGGCCGATTTCTTGATAACCGAACTCCTCGATGATGCGACGGGTGATGGGGTCGAGGTCGGCCTTCGCTCCCCCGATCGGCGGCGGGCCGCCCTGGGCCAAGTACGGGGCAAAGATGTCGAGCCCTTGGCCAAGAGAGCCTTGCAGGAAGAACTCGGCCTCCAAGAATTCCAGGTTCATGGCGAATTGCACCCGGTCGACATCGCTGGCTTCGATGGGATTGCAACGGGAATCGCAGGTCACCTTGTGAGAGAGAAGCAGAAGGAAGAAGAAGGAGGACAAGGAAGATGGTTTTCTCATTTTGGCGTGAGATGTGCTTGTGCTATGTGCATCCATGGAATTGACAGCATAAGCTATTTAAGTATTTATATAGTGAAGTGGTGAGAGAGCACAGGACGTAAGCATCAGAAAGTCAAATTTATAATTAAAGTCGTGGAATGGTCTCAGCTCAGCCCCAAAATTTGCATGGGGTTAGCTAACACTAAAGTTAGTGACTATTAATTTGTGGTTGTACGACTATTAACTTGTAGTTGTACGAGGACCTTCCAGCTTCTAGTTTCTTTCAAAAGTCATTAGTGATAAAGAGTCGCCAAAATTGAAGTTATTTTGAATTTATTACGCAAGCCTATAAGCAAGAGGGCTTAAGGTCAAGGCACTTGTCCATGTTCCTGCTCCATCCATTTATCAGGAGCAAGGGGGCCCATAAAATTGTCAAACAAATTGTAAATCTATTGTGCTTTTGCCGATTTTATCATAAACATTTCAAATTTGACAATTGAGTTGTAAACATTTTCACGTCTTGCCAATTGAGTCAATTAGGCCAATTTCGACCGGAGACCGCTATGTGGATGCTTCTCGGCACTGACATGGATAAATTTTGGTACACAAGTAACAAATTCCCCAAATTATTTTTTATTATTATTTTTTTTTATAACCAAGGTGTCTGGGCCAGCTTGCGTGCACCTCGACTATTCCTCGGGGAAGACTAGCGCAGCAACCCGCCTCCATGGCCCACCACTTAAATCACAAGTGCTTAGCTGGAGAATCGAACCTGGGACCAGTGCGCCTAACCACACAATCTCAAGTGCGCCCTGCTCTAACCAACTGAGCTACCCATGGGTGGGTCCAAATTATTTTTTTTTACCATCAAAATCTCAAACTGGTACGTATGTGACTCATTTACCTAAACTGATACGCCTGTGATAAATTTATCATCCGTTATTTTTCTTAAATTTTGTCTCAAATTACTGAGTTAAATGACACGTGGCGGTTGATAGGTGTATCAGTTTGAGTGTTTTACTCTCTTTTTGTTACATGTGTATAAGTTTGAGATTTTTCGTGGTGTTAATCCAATTTAACGTAAATTAACGGAAGGTAAATTTGTCAAAAGTACACCAATTTGAGATAAATTTGTCACAGATTTATCAATTTGGGGTTTTGGTGGTAAAATATTAGTTTGAGGTAAGTTTATCACAGATGTACCAGTTTGAGATTTTATATGATCAAAAAAATTGTTTGGGGCAAATTTGTATCAGTTTGAGATTTTTCATGATATTATCTTTCTAATAATATTGTAATCTTTTTAAAAATTTATTATTTATTTCAATTTTTTCTTTTTTTTCTTTCTTACAGTGAGGCCGGCTAGTAAGAAGGAAAAAAATGAAAATAAAATAAAATAAAATAAATAATATATTTATCACATATTTTTATTATTAAAATATATTCACGTCAGCGTCAGCCGTGCCACATAATATAACCAAAGTCTATGTGAATGGTTTCCATTCAAAATTGAACAGATGTACTTAATTAGCAAAATGCAATAGATCTATGACCTTTTGGATAATTTTTCCTACTATACAAAATAATAAAAATACCTTTGTTTTTTTAGTCCTCATCAGAAGCAAAAAAAGCGATGCTATTATTTTGCGACAAATAATGATCGGGACATTATTTTTCTACTGATTGTTTACATTGCTTATAAAGATTGTTCAACGATATTTTCGATAATAATCTAAGTTTAAATATTTTTGTTGATATTTTTCTCGAAATATATTTCAAATCATTGATCTTTTGATGAACCAAAGGCAACCAAGTATGCGATGTGCGATAGAGATGAATTGTCTGATTCGTTAAGGTGGATTAATTGGGGGAATCGAGTGCCTAGACGTCTGCTTGCGGTTGCATTTCCAAGTATGATTGCAACTCGTTATTTTTTTCCAAGGTTACATAAATTGAGCAACAAAGATCCGATGATTAATGTTTTATGGATAATCTTTTCCAAGTTGTCATCACTAACAGTACTGATTTAAGGTAACGATGCTGAATTAAACTCATCTCTCTCTGCCAGGGCAAGTGATAGTCGTTCTAGTAGATGAGTTTTGGTAAGAATTAGATGAGCCCTCTCCGGCTTTTGCAAATCAAAAATACCTAATTCATGATATTGGAAAAAATGCGATCGAGACGAACTCATGGACAGTGTTCGCCTAAGACACGTCATTTTATGTTATCCGACAAAATTACCCTTTAATAACATGATCTAATTCGATATTCGTAGTTATCTTGGGTGTCCTTTCGAATAGGTAACGATTGAAAAAGTGTTTAAGTAAAACTATGTCTCCAAGTTGAAATACAATTTTTCCTTTTGGCAGTCAAGATTTCATTGATTTATTCATGGAAATGATATTGACGACGTGGACCATTCGCAATATGGATAACTTTCTTGGTGATTAAAGGTGCGTATGGGAACGTTTCTATTTCTGAGCATTATTTTTTAACAAAAACATTTATTTGTATTTCTGTTCCCTGCTACGTTTTTTTTTTTTTGAATAAAAACGCGTTTGGAAAGTTAAAAAAAAAATAAACAATTTTTGGTCACCGGCGGCGGCGCGCGGGCGGCGGGAGATCGGCCGCCGGCGGGCTGCGGTGGCAACTTGTGGGCGGCAGGCAACTGGCGGCGATCGGAGGCCGGCGGCTGTCGGCGACGACAGGCAGCAGCGACTGGTGACCGGCGACGACGATGGCCAGTGGGTGATGGCCGCGTTGGCGGTGGTAGATAATGATTCCAAAAGTGTTTCAAAGCTTAGAAGCAATTTTTTTTTTTCAAAAGTGTTCCTCGAAACACTTTTGGAACATTTTTTAACCATACGTGTTTCTGTTCCCAAAGTGTTTCGAGAACACTTTGGGAACAGAAACACTCTCCTTGTAGTGTTTTTTTTTGTTTTTGTGTTGCCATGCAAACCCAATGTTTTATATAATTTATTCTAGGTTTTTCTCTTTCTTTTTCTTTTCTTGTTTTTATGCCTAAAGATTGGAAGGGACAAACATGTTAGAATCTTTAATTAAGTTTCCAAATGGAATGCACATTCGGGATTTGCTTTTTCACTCTTTTGAAGGGAAAAAGTAAATTGTTCTCTTCAATCTAGGGTTCAATAGAGAATAAAAAATAAAACCTCGAATTAAATCGAGCCAGGAAAGTAGCAATTCATTTGCCTGACAAAATGCTGTCAATAAATATTACATGCTTAATAAAGTTGAAGGCTATGAATGTGTCTGTAATAACCTTTGACGAGGGCGAGAAGTGGTCGCCAGGGCTAGAGGGCCTAAATAAGGAGTTGCTCTTGACAAACTCTTAGGATGGCGAAGGAGACAAAAATGAATCAAACCGTGCACCGAATAGGAGGAGAACGATTTTTGAAATTGGTATATGAAAACTGTAATTAACTCACAGAGGTAACAACAACATTTGCTTTTGAATTTCAAATTTAAGCGTGATCAGACAGAGCACTACCACAAAGGGTAAGAGAGTTAATATAGGAATGTCTCAATGTTTTAGCCTCAAAGAGCGTGGAAATAGCGCCTACTAGTACATAAAGCCTGTTCAGTCATATATTGACAAGAAAATTTCAAAAAGGGCCCTTAAGTGTCCTTATTTTTCCAAATAAGGCCCTGAAGTAGACTTCATTTTAAATAAGAGTCTAAAGTGCCATGATTATGTGAAAGAAGGACCTGAAGTGGTTATAGTTGTTTCAAATAAGGGCCTGACCTTACTTGCCGAATATTTTTGTAAAAATATAAATTTTATCTATTTTTATTAAATTAAATTAAAACAAAAAAAAATGAGAAGACAAGCGGGAGGTTTATGATTTCCTGCCTATGGCTACTGCCCCACCACCTGTGGGATGGGGGCTGTAGCCGTCGGGGTTGTCGGGGCCTTGGCGGGGGCCGGCGACCCTGTCGACCTGCGACGAGGGCCTGCTGGCTCTGGGAGAGGGTTGGGGTCCCCTCTCGGCTCAGGTGAGGGCTAGCAGGCCCTCGTAACTAGTGGGCGGGGTCGTCGGCCCCCACCGAGGCGCCAGCGATCCCGACGGGAGGGGCCCCCGATCATCTTTAGGCTCTTATTTGAAATAATGTGCACTTTAGGCCATTCTTTGACATAATCAGGTCACTTCATGTCCTTATTTGAAACAATGTCCACTTCAGGTATTTATTTGAAAAAATGAGGACACTCGGGGCTCTATTTTGAAATTTTCTCTATATCGACCAACTAGAGTTCTAGCAAAAAAAAAAAAAACATATTGGCAAATTGGATAGTTACCACATGCGTTAAAATTTTTTGCGCGGCCTCCATTTTAGTACTAATTTTCTTTTGTTTGTGTAATGGAATTGTAAAACTTTCAAAAAAATAAAATATGTCCAAATCAAGTTTTTCTTTTCAACACGATTGGTTCGACTTGACACTTGACAGGAATCCTACGCATAGCGTCCCCAAGACGGCGATGGCACATATTGAATTGGACGTTGCTAATACTTGATAGGGACGGCACAGTCATCTATCATTAATGACGGTGCAATTTTGACCATGCATTTGTTTCCCAAGTTCATGGCAACCGGATTGAACTTGTGGAGGAATTTGTATATCAATTTTATCTGATACGCATACCTCATTTACTTTTACGTTGGCAGGCCAAATGTTATTGTTCAAATTGGTCACTACGTTGATAAAATAAATGAAAATAGTAATGTAGTCTCAAAGCCAACAGTTTTTGTGCTTTTTCATCTTTGAACTTGAATTGATCTTTCTAATGACATTAACTATAATTTTTTTTTTTTGCTGGTGATAACATAGTTCTGCTTGTGATTACATGCATTTTGGTTTTGAATTTATTGAGGTGGAGAACCCATCGTTTAGATTTGGAATCTAACGGCACCGTCATCTATCCTTTTCAATTTTGTAATGGGAGTTGTTTGCCTGTTATTTTTTTACCACACGATCTCCCAATCAATTGGTACTTTATGCAAAACACACGGTGATGCACATTATGGTATGATGATTTACAATTGAGATTGTACCGCCTCTCACGGTACTCCTTTTTTTTTTTTTTTTATGAAATGGCTTGTTAGACATTCTATGAAAGTCAGAAGACTCAGTTGTCAAAAGCAGTATCAAACTGACAACTCAAGGAAGCGAAGTTAAGCCCAAAGCCGATTTTGGCACTATTCTTTCCGTAGCCACCCTTGGTAGTTTTTTTCTCCAAATAACGTGACAATCCTTGCCGACGCATTCAAATGGCATATTCACGTATATCGAGACAGATAAGGCTCATCTCCCAACATATTGGGTGGTCCCCAAGCATGAAAGAAGAAGTTCTGATTGGACTAAGAAATTTGCTAAATTCGAGCCAAGCGCGCATAACCATCCAGCTAAGATTGTGCTTTTAAGCATTCAACAAAAGCACTCTCTTGCGCACAAGCGCATGCGTCATGGAGCGTCCGACAAGGCGATCCGGATCCCCTGCATGTTGGAAAAATATAAAAAAGAAGTAACAATGTAATCGGACTTTAAGGCGTGTAATCACTTTCTTTTAGGATCAATTTGCCCCACGAAGTTGCTATAGGTTTCTGGCAAATTCCCTTCAGTTTACAACAAAGTCACTGCGAGAATACTGGATAGCAATTCCAGTAATTCTCCTAAAACTCTCTGCGAAACAATGAAAAGATGGCTGTCTCTCTTTTGAAGGAAAACGTAGAATGAAAATTGATACTGAAAACTGAACAGATTTGTCTATTATATAGACTAATAAACACACATTTTGGTGTCTAAACTGTCCATGTACGAACGCATCTATTCATGTTCAAAACATCACACCAGTTCGTGTTCAGAACATCGCATCAATTCGTGTCCGAAACATCGTACCAATTCATGTCGAAAAATTGCAATTCTGACATGACTGTTCGTGGTGATAACAGTCATTCGGACACAACTGTTCGTGTCCGAATAGTCACAATTAAAAAAAATATAATATAATATAATTATAAAATATTTTATTTCGAAATAAAAAAATAATTAATTGCGTCAAAATCACGCAATCACACGCGCACCCGCACGCGGGTATGGTGGGGTCTATCCCACTTGCCCATTTATTTTTCTGAAAGGTTATAGCAGCTTTCTAATTAATAAAGAGACTTTCTCTCTCTTTTCTATCCTTTGTGGGATACAAAAAAGGCATTATTTTGATTTGTTTTCCAAATAAATAACAACACTGTATGTATGGCAGGGGATCCAGACACCATCGAATGACGTAATACCAACTTCAGCACACGCCTTTCTCTTCATACTTACATAGCTTTGAGAATCCTTCCGGGTACCAACTATCACCACAGCAAGTCCAGGAACCTATGTTCGTTGCAAGAGTGAGGCTTCACCAAAGGAGACGAATTCCAGCCGAGCACCATCGAAAAGGAGGGCTTTGATTCTTAAACTTTTTTTCATCTTCTCTCTGTTGGTTTATTTTGATAATTGTTGAGTCCCCACTATCCACCACAGTGTTGTTGCCCACCATCACCGGTTCATTCAAAATACATAGCCACAATAGGGTTTTTTTTCATTTTAATATTAAACAAATAATTATTTATAAAATTAGTACAATAATAAAAGTATTTACGCATTTAGGTCTCGCGCGCTAATATGAATAGCGCGCGAGTTCTTGCGCGCTGCACAGAGCAGCTTGCATGGCCGCACAAGCACTCATTTTAATTTTTTTTTGTAATTTTTTTATATTATTTAATTATTTTATATGTTCAAAATCAATTTTTTTTTCTTGCATGCCATGCACACCCTATGAGTATTCGACAACCCGAAAAAAAAATTATTTTATTTCATATGTTTTTAGTTTTTAAATTATTTTATATTTTAAAATTTCGCGAATTCGACAACCCAATTTGAAAAAAGGTCGCTGGAATATATTTTCGACAATTTTTATTTCGTATCGTGGGTTATTTTATATTTTCATGACCAAAATGCTACGCAACGGTTATTTCGTATGCCAATCGGATTGCCGCATGAGGCACTTGTCATTACGTGGTCGAATTGCCTTACAAGGCATTTGCTATTACGTTATGCAGAGCGCTGTTTGGGCGCAGCAATCACTCACTTTTTTTTGTTTTTCAATTATTTTTTGTAAATTTTTTACATAATTTAATTATTTTATATTTTCAAAACCAATTTTTTTCTTGCTTGCCATGCACACCCTATACGTATTCGACAACCCGAAAAAAAAAATCATATTATTTTATTTCATATTTTTTTAGTTTTTAATTATTTTATATTTTAAAATGTTTGGCTGCACAAGCAGCGCTCTGCATCACGTAATAACAAGTGCCTTGTACGGCAATTCGACCACGTAATGGCAAGTGCCTCGTGCGGCAATCCGATTGGCATACGAAATAACCGTTGCGTAGCATTTTGGTCATGAAAATATAAAATAACCCACGATACGAAATAAATATTTTCGAAAATATGTTCCTGCGACCTTTTTTCATATTGGGTTGTCGACTTCGCGAAATTTTAAAATATAAAATAATTTAAAAACTAAAAACATATGAAATAAAATAATATTTTTTTTTCAGGTTGTCGAATACGCATAGGGTGTGCATGGCATGCAAGAAAAAAAAATTGATTTTGAACATATAAAATAATTAAATAATGTAAAAAAATTACAAAATAAAATAAAATAAAATGAGTGCTTGTGCGGCCATTTGGCCGCACAAGCACTGCACGCTGCTCTGTGCAGTGTGCAATTGCTTGCGCGCTGCACAGAGCAGCGCGCGAGACCTAAATACGTAAATACTTTTATTATTGTATTAATTTTGTAAATAATTATTATTTTTATATTAAAATGGAAAAAAACTCGCCACAATAAACGAGAAAAGAGTACAATTTCAAAAGAGAAAAAAAGTTTTTTTGTTTTTTTTTTTTTATGTTCTCTGCAGGTCACGCATGGAAGAGTTTGAAAAAAAGAAGACTTTGACTAGGGATTCTCCCATCGGGCTCAAAAAAGGCGGACACTAAGAACCTAAAAGAAATCAGACGAAGCTCTCCACACGACCTAGCCACCGAACCGTCCGCCGTCCCTCACTGTCTAGCCATTTTCCAGCCCCGGTTTGAGCTACTGATCAGCCTAGTTCGACGGCTGATCAGTCTTATTTTTGCCCTTATTTCGATCTCTAACATGCTTACTATTTGATGTTAGAGTTTTTTTGTGTTGATTCGAGCTCAAAATTCAGCTCCAAGGGACTCCCTAACCTTTTCTCAAAAAGTTAGGCACCTAATTTTGCAATCTGGACCGTCCATTTTTGGACGGATGGCCCATATCTCCTGTTTTTAGGGGGTAATTTTTTGAATTTTTTATATATTTTTTTGTTGGTAATAATTTGAGCCGTCCATTTATAACACGGACGGCCCGAATTGCAAGGTAGACGATCCATTTCCCTATTTATGGGCGACTTTCCAAAAAGTGCGCAAGTGCCGAATTTGCTTAGAAAAGGTAAAAACTCGCAAGTTTTGATTGCTAAATCACGCCAGTTAGCATCGTTGTTCTTAGGCAACTTTGAAAACATGGATTTTTGTAATTAAAGCTGAAAACCTCAAGCTTTTTCTATCAAGATTTTGCTAGAGCCGAAAGTTGATGTTTGTGGCATAAATTTTTTTGTAATTCGCTATCTTTTATGGATATATATTCGATCAGATTTGAGTTGGATTGGATATTTATCCTTCTTTTTTTTTAGAATTATCTGAAATTGAATTTTTCTAACTTTAAAGATAGTTTTCTAAAAAATGAATCATTTTTTGGATGGGGAAAGATGGATCCCCAATGTTATATATTCGGCCACCCTTTATTTTTATTTGAAAATTCCAAGCTCAATTGACTCATTTTTATTTTATTTTTCTAGTGCTTGTTTGTTTTATTTTGTTATAAAATTTGCACAGTTTTGCAATCAAGGAAGAACTCCGTACGTGTTTTCATTCGTTACTAATAGTTATTATTATTTGATTTTGAAGAAAAGTACTTTCTATAAATTGACTTCTAATCCATAAGAAACGGTGGATGTCACGTCATCATGTAAATTTTTACGGGAAAATTGTCAAAAAAAAAAAGCCCTAAATATTTAACATTTTTGCAAATTCAGTCCTAAACCTTTTAAATTTGTCAATTCAATCCTAAGCCTTTTCACTTTTTGCTTATTCAGTCCTATTAGCCAGAAATCGCTGATGTAGATGCTGATCGTCCTACGTAACAATTTTTAATAACTTTTTAGTACTAATATTTATTTATTTTTTCCTTTGCTGGCTTCAAGGCCATCAAGGGTTTGCCGACCCCTTAGGCAAGGATCAACAGGGTTCGTTGGTTCCTAGGCAAGGGCGTTACGGCCCTCATCCGCCCTCGTTGTGTCTAGGTCTGGCAACGGCAACACCTGCTAGTCAAGTTCTGGCCACGGCGAGGGCCGCGAGGGGCTTCGCAGCCCTTGCCCAGGGACCCGCAGGGTTTCCCAACGCCCATCGGTTCTGGCCTAGGGGCCAACAACACCTGTCGGTCCTTGCCTAAGGTTCGACAACTAAATTGGCCAAATTGAAAAGTTTAATATAGAATTGACACAAATGCAATAGATTTATGACTTTTTTGGTTATTTTCCTACAAAAAGTTTGACCTCGATTATACCGCTATTCGACTTTTACAAAATATATTAGCTGATGAATTAGTAGCTATTGTTCTAGGGATAAATATGGCTTCCGAGTAGAACAAAAATCGATCCGATTTCAGGTTATGGTGAGATTAAGTGCAGTTCTTGGCTCCATATTTTTTTGGAACTCGTACTATGCGATTCGGTTCCCACCGAACCAAATAGGACTGGAAATATGACCACCTACGGTATCGGCGAAGGCTGTGAGGCAGAGGTCAAACAAATGTGCTTTTCTGTCTGCTTTGGTTTCTGGTATCAACATTTTGTGGTATGATTCTGTTATAGAACAGCGCAGAAGATTGGTGAGCTCCTGTGCTCTATTATATGCCGTGTGCATGCTTTTAATGATCTTTGGTGTTTATTGTGTGTTTATGACGGCCACCACAAGCATATCGTAAACCGTTGGATTTGTTTAACTGAAAATGAAAAAAAAAAAATTAACAGGTTTTCAGGTAGATCCTGAAACTTGTAACAAGGTAAGTTTGAGGTTTGAAAGCTAGAGAATCATTTCCGACAGGTAAATTAGATTTCAGGTGGAACTTGAACCAAATTTAAAACTGCTCACCTTCATCGCTATCTAGCATCTGCCAAATTTGCTAGTCTGTTTCTCCCAAAAGCCAATCTCATGCGTCTTAAACCAAAATACATACGGAAGTCTTGAACCATATTTCAAATTATTTTTATACTAAAACTCGGAGATGTTAAATATTTTGTTAAATATAAGTAGATTTTAAAAATTAGGAAGCTCATTCCGACGGGTAAGTTTCAGATTCCAGATATAATCTGAACCGACTTTGGAACCATTCACCCCATCGCTATCTTGCATCTACCAATTTTGGTAGTCTATTTCTTCCGGAAGCCAATGTCACACCTCTCGGGTAGTCTCTGAAAATCAAATTAGACACGAAAGTCTTGAACCATATTTAGTCAACTTCAGATTAGTTTTATACATAAACCTGGGGATGCTAAGGACTTTTTTAGAATATAAGTAGGTTTTCGTTACTTAACATGTCTCCATGATAACTCTACCTATTATCATTTTGGAAGGAAAATAAGCGCAAGATTAGAAGGGAGAATGACAAGAAAATCACAAACAAATAGACTTCGTTAAATAGGATAAGGTAATCATTCATTATTGTGGGACATAATGAGTATAGGAAAGACAATGTTCAATTATTTTTTATTAGCATTCATTACTATATCGCTTAATCTTTCTTTAAGAAACTCTGAGCTATACGCCCGTTTCCTCCATCGGGATAGAACCCACCGGGCTTGTATTCATTGCCACTGCCATAGATTATTCTCAGTATCTCCGGCGGTGTCCGTGAGTACGATAAGGAGTCCACATCCTCTGACAACACGTTGCTCGTGGTCCGGTTCTCAGCCCCCAGCTCTTTGGGGACCATGATGCCCTCGTCCTTCAACCCACACATGGCTAGTTCGTTCCTGAGCCCCGACAGATGGCTGGTGAACTCGGCCACGGTCATGTTATAGGGTTCAACCTTCTCAGCCGCGTGTACATATAGCAGCGTCCTCAGCACCGCATCCTGGCCCGACTCAACGCCCAACAGTGATGCGACCAACTACATATACACGTTGGAAACGAAAAATAGATTACTTGACAACCCATTAAAAGTAGTTCAAAATTGAAGAGAGGATCAAAGAGTATATTGGCTTACACTTTTGGAATAGTAGGTTTCGAGATATGGGATGGTGCCGACATAACCTACGAGTCCCACGTAGGGGATAACATAGGATGCTAACAGATAGTTCACAGTATTGCTGTAAGGATCGAATTGAGGTTGCAATTTGTGACCCACTGCTTGATTAAATATCGTTTCGAAATTTTGGGCAGTCAAATTTGGCAGGGGCCTTCGGATTCCACCAACCCTCGTGTAGATAGCCCTGAACAAATCAATCTACGTCTATACTAGCTTATTCTCATGTGAAAAAATAGCTAAAGCTTTACCTGAGATGGTAGACTTCTTGATAACCGAACTCCTCTATGATGCGACGGGTGATTGGGTCGAGGTCGGCCTTCGCTCCCCCAACCGGCGGCGGACCACCCTAGGCCAAGTACGAAGCGATGCTGTCAAGCCCCTTGCCGAGCGAGCCGCGCAGGAAGAACTCAGCCTCCAAGAACTCCAAGTTCATGGCGAATTGCACCCGGTCGGCATCGCTGGCTTCGATGGGGTTGCAATGGGAATCGCAGGTGACCTCGTGAGAAAGAAGCAAAAGGAAGGGTTGGAGGGTATTCACATGGCACTGGCTAGAAGAATTTCCAATCAAATAGCAAATGCACAAAATTTAATTAGGCAAAAGCACCAACGTTGAGTTGGCAGAAGAACAACACTTAATCGGCAGAAGCACAACATTGGATCGGCAAAAGCACTAGCTCGATGAACAGTACATGAGCTGATATTAAATCAAAACTAAACACACTGAAATTATAATGACAAATTTAAAAAATGAAAATGACACAAATACCAAGGTCTATCTACATAGTTTCCTTAAGACAGATTAGTCCCCTTCCGTATGTGCTTTGAGGTTTCGTGAACGTGTGTCTCCCAAGATACAACGGTATAACAGCTATAGAGGCAAGCACAGCATTTCAGAGCTTTCGACGAACATGACCAAACGCGAATACTATCAAAACTGATGCAGATGTAGAGAATAGAAAGAGATGGAAGTTTTTCTTTTCGGAATCTCGGTAATCTCTATCTCATAATGGGAGGTCATACATATACATACATATAAGGTCAGTGGGGGCATTTCGGAGACAAGGAACAATGGCTAAATAAATCTGCTGTTACAACATTAATTATGTAACAGCAGAACCATAACGGTAGAACCGTTATGCTTCTGTAACGGCAGCAGAGCCATTATGCTTTTGTAATGGCAGCAAAACGACAAAGCCATAATGACAGAACCGTTAGCATTCAATTCTGTAACCACAGAATTATAATAGTCGTTACCTAGTTAATGCTATTAACATGCCACTAATTAGCTCAATAGCTGTTACATAAAATTTGTAACGGTTTGAGTTGGAAAAAATTAAAACAGAAGGCAAAAATGGGCTTGTCGCGGGGCCCATTACCGGTCCTGCATTCGCGTATGCAGGTCGTGCGCTTGCGCCCAAGTTTCAACTTGTCGAGCCTCCATCTGGGTCTGGGATTTGAACCCCTACGTGTGCGCGCGAGGCATAATGCATGTGTTATGAAAGCTACCACTTTAAAAGAGTAAAACTCTATAAAAAAAATCACCCAAAAGCCTTCTTCCTTTCCTATGTGGAATTAGCTTACTTTCACTTTCCACTTCCAACTCAAGAGTGTTCTTTGAGAAACAAATTCTCATTCACTCTTCCACCAAAATATCTCAATTTTCCAATAGGAAGACGAAGCAAGACAAAGGAGATGGGTTTCTCATTTTGGCGTGAGATGTCTTCATACTGTGTGCAAAGTGAAGTGGTGAGAGAGCACAGGACGTGAGCTCCTGAAAGTCAAATTTATAATTAAAGTTGTGGGATGATCTCAACCCCAAGTTTGCATGGGGTTAGCTTAACACCAAAGTTAGTGGCTATTAACTTATAGTTGCATAAGACTCTTTACCAAAAATAATATTATTGAAATTTCAATATCATGCATAAGACTCTTTACCAAAAAAAAAAATTGTAGTTGCATAAGAGACCTTCTAGCTTCTTTGAAAAGTCATTAGTCATAAAGAGTCGTTGAAATTAAAGTTATTTTGAATTTATTTATGCAAGCCTATATGCAAGAGGACTTAAGGTCAAGGCACTTGTCCATATTCATGTGCCATCCATTTATCAGGAGTACTGTACTGAGAAAATTGTTCAAAAAATCCTAAACCTAATTCACTTTAGCCGATTTTATTATAAAGATTTTAATTTTTCCAATTGAATTGTAAACATTTTCGCGTTTTACCAATTGAGTCAATCAGGCAAATGTCGGCTGGAGACCGCCAACGTGGATGCCTCTCTATGCTAACGTGGAAAAATTTTAATAAGAGTTAACACACACAAAAATAACAAATTTATCCCAAATTATTTTTTTGCCACAAAAAATTCTAAACTGGGTACACGTGACAAATTTACTACAAATCGGTACATCTGTCATAAATTTACCATTCGTTAGTTTTCGTTAAATTTTACTGTTAAATTGCTAAGTCAAATGACACATGGCTATTGATGGATGTATCAGTTTGGGGTTTTTACCCTATTTTTGTTGCATGTCTATAAGTTCGAGATTTTTCATGGTATTAATCCAATTTAACGTAAATTAATAGAGGGTAAATTTATTACAAGTGTACCTATTTAGGGTAAATTTATTACAGATGTACTAATTTGGACTTCTTCGTGGTAAAAAAAAAATAGTTTGAGGTAAATTTGTCACAAGTATACCAGCTTAGGTTATTTTTTTTTTGTGATAAAACATAGTTTGAGGCAAATTTATCACAAGTATACGAGTTTAGGATTTTTCTTGATATTATTTTTCTATTGATGATTGTTTACATTGCTTATAAATATTGTTCAACGAAAAATAATTCTATTTTCGATAACAATCTAAGTTTAAATATTTTTGTGGATGATTAAAGCGATATATTTCTCAAAATATATTTCAAATTATTCATCTTTGCAACTAAGTATCCGATGTGCGATAGAAATGAATTGTTTGATTCTTCGAATACGAACTGAGCAAAGGACGGTTGCGTTTCAAAGTATAATTGCAACTCTTTCTTTTTTTCGAAGTTACATTAATTACGTAATAAAGATTCGATAATTAATGTTTTAAGGATATTTCCAAGTTGTCATCACTAACCGTATTGATGTAAACTAACGATGCTGCATTAAACTCATCTCTCTCTGCCCGGGCAAGTGATAGACGTCGCTCTAAATTAGATGAGTTTTGGTGAGGATTAGATGAGACCTTCCCTGCTTTTTGCAAATCGAAATACCTAAATCATGATTTTGTGAAAAATGCGACCAAGTTGGTTACTGATCATTAAGACGAACTTATGGAAAGTTTTGCCTAAGACACGTCATTTTTATGTTAACTGACAATATTACCCTTTAATAACAAGATCTAATTCGATTCTAGCAACAACAAAAAAAAACAAGATCTAATTCGATATTCATAATTATCTCGGGTGTCCTTTCGAATTGGTAACGATAAAAAAGTTTTTAACTTTAAGTAAAACTATGTCTTGAATTTGAAAGACAATTTTTCCTTTTGCAAATCAAGATTTCATTGATTTATTCATGGAAATGATATTGACGACATGGTTCACCGGCAATATGGATAACTTTCTTGGTGATTAATCAATGTTTTATATAATTTATTCTAAGTTTTTCTCTTTCTCTTTCTTTTCTTTATCTTTTCTTGTTTTTATATCTAAAGATTGGAAGGAGCCAACAAGTCAAAATCTTGAATTAAGTTTCTAACAGAAAGCACATTCGGGTTTTCTTTTTAACTCTTTTGAAGGGAAAAAGTAAATTGTTCTCTTCAAGCTAGGGTTCAAGCGAGTATAAAAAGAAAAAGTTCGAATCAAATCGAGATAGGAAAGTAGCAATTCATTTGCCTAAAAAAATGCTGTCAACAAATATTACATGCTTAATAAAGTTGAAGGCTAAGAATGTATCTGTAATGACCCGTTTTGACGGGTCAAGGACCTAAAAGAGCGGCTCCTGACAGACTCCTAGGATGACGAAGAGGGCATGAATGAATCAAACCGTGTAATGAGTAGGAGGAAAGCGATTTTGGAATAGGTACATGAAAACTGTGATCAACTCACAGAGGCGTCTTTTGACGTAGAGGCAACTTTTGCTTTGGAATTACAAAATTAAGCGTGCACAGACAGAGCACTACCAGGATAGGTAACAAAGTTAGTCCAGGAATGCCTCAATGTCTTAGCCTCAAAATGCGTGGAAATTGCACCTACTAGTGCATAAAGCCTTTTCGTAACATATTGACAAATTGGAGTCCTAGCCCAAAAAAAAATCATATTGGCAGATTGGATTGTTACCACATGCAGAAAAAAATTTTGCCCGACATCCATTTTAGTTCTAATTTTCTTTTATTTGCACAATAAATTTTAGAACTTTCACAAAAATATGTCAACAAATCAAGTTTTTCTTTTCAACACGATCGATCCGACTTGACAGGAATCATACGACATGATTTCCCCAAGTAGTTAGCGGCGATGGCACATAGTGGAATCTATCCGATCTTTTAATGGAATGGCTTGTTGGATATTTTATGAAAGTTAGAAGTATGAGTGAGCATGGTTTCAGGGTAGAAATGGGAATCTAGAATCGAAACCTATGGAAACCGATCCAACTCCAGATTTCAAGGTATGTAGGATAGGTTTCAGGTTCCAAAAATTGATGAACATATTCCAACGGGTAGGTTTTGGGTTCTAATACCTAAAACCCAAAACCTGGAACTTGGAACCTGGATCTTGACATAATTTTTTTATGTTTTTCTTGGTATATGTCTTCGTACAATCCGATGATGTTCTATGTCGTCCGATGATGAGTGTATAATATGAAACGAAACAAATTTTTAGGTTCCTAATTCCAAAAAGTGACGAACCAATTCCAACAAATTGATTTCAGGTTATGTAATTTCAGGTTCTAAATGTAACATGTACAAAACCTAAAACCGTTCATCTCTACTTCACCTTAGCGGTTATATCGTTTACTCTCATTTTGTTTAACTAAAAATGAGAAAAATATATAAATTGGCAGATTTTTGGGTACCCTGGAACCGCGCGACCCTAGAACCTATGACAAAATAGATTCCAAGTTCCACGGTATGACGGGAAAATGAGGAACTTATTTCGACGGATAAGTTTCATGTTCCAGATGGAACATGTATAAAGAACCTGAAACTGCTCACCTCTAGTTAGATGACTCAGTTGTGAAAAGCAGTATATCCAACTATCAACTCAAGGAAGCGAAGTTAAGCCCAAAGCTGATTCTGGCACTATCTTTTCGTAGCCATCTTTGGTTGTTTTATCTAAAAATTACGTGATAATCCTTGCCGACGCATTCAAATGGCATATTCACGTATATCGACACATAAGGCTCAACCCACAACGTAATGGGGTGTCCCCAAGCACTCTTGATGAAAGAAGACGTTCTGGTTGGACTAAGAAATCTGCTAAATTCCAACCAAGCGCTTAACCATCCAGCTAATTTCACAAGGGTTGAAACGAGATTTGCTCATTAAGTATTGAATAGGGTTGTGCTTTTAAACATTCAACAAAAGCATTCTCTCTTGCGCACGAGCATGAGACATGGCGCGTCCAACGAAGGGCTCCAGTCAGAATGCTTTTAGTAAGGCAGGTGAATCCCATGCCTTAACAAAAAAATAAGAAAAGTATAATTTTCCGATTGGTGTCTGTTGACACCTAATGTTATTATGATATTTTTTATTTTATTTATTTTATTTATTTGTCATTGCATAAAAATGAGAATTGGTCCTAATTCTCACCAAAAAGAATTTTCATTCATAACGTATTTGATCCCTTATTCATGCATTGCGTTCGCATAATTGAGTTGAAATCGAGAATGAATGAGAGGTAGACGCAGTCCTGGCAAAGATAGGATCGACGCTCTCGGTAGAATTCGGATTTACATTTTGCACCACGGGGCCGCTGAGTCGAACTTGAATATATAAAAAAAATGGGATGAGCCATCGGGCAAGGGAAAGGACAAGCTCCTTTGGCAAAAGAAAAGCATTCATGCGCCACCAACAACAGGGATTGGGAGACAATTCAAAAAAGGCCAAAGCTCGTGGGGGTACAAAGATGAGCTGGTGGAGTTTCTTAAATGAGACAATGGGGAGTAAATAAATAAAAGGGAAGCCATTAGTGAATAAGATAGAAAAAAGAAAGAAGGGGGCAGGGGGAAGATCAGGAAGGTGGCGATCTTGTTCGAAAAAGCTGGCAATCAGGGGCCGACCTCAGTGAGCCACACGAGACGAGCTGTCGTCGAGCCACCAACTCCCGTCGTCCTCCTTATCCCGACTACCTACGTCGTCAAAAGAAAAGGCACCCCCAGCCACCACAAAAGAGGGGAGAGCACCTCTTCCTCTATTGAGCGGACCTGGTAACTGCCACCATGGTCATCCATCGTCACCGACTGCCTCGCAACGGGGCACCGAACAGAGAGAGAGGAAGGAAGGAGAGGAACTGAGGCTTCGGAAGCTCGACCCCGACGACGGCGCAAAGCTCCGAACAGATCCTACCTGCGTTCGACAGCCATGAGTAGTTCGTGGCGGCATGTTTTCGGCATGGAGGCGTGGGGGTTAGCGGGTCTGACCAAGGTGCCACAGCCAACTCAGTGACGGCGTGGCGAACGTTATCTGAGAGATGACGCTGGTCGCGAACAATCCTGGAGTTGGCTTGACGAGCGAGTCCTACTGTTGGGTGCGACGTAATCCTGACGACTTGGCGACTCACGGAGAGAGGCTCCAATCCTTGCTCAGCTCGCGCGACCCGAGAGCCACTGCTCTGTCATTCTGTTTGGTCGATTCCATCGCTCTGTACGTCAGGTATTTCCAAGTAGTGACACTCCTCACGGGTGTGTTGAGGCACCCGAGGTTCGGGTACAAACTTCCTTCTGCGCTGCTCAACTTCGTCAAGAGGCTGCCGGCGGAACGAATTGTGTTGAGAGCCCCCGTCTCTGGGCGACCTTGTTGGTGCCTGAAGGTGATGAACGGCAGTCGCATGAGTCGGCAGGCGACGACCACGACGACGTGGCGGGCGAGCCTCAACGTCGACCAGTCCGCGGCTCAAGGAGGTTTAGGCCGCGATCTGACAGGAGCGTTGAATGAGTCGACCTTGGAGCGGGTCCTGACAACGAAGTCGACGCGAGGGTGAATAGTGACAGCGGTATGATAAACGAGTCCGAACAGCGAGTCGTCGAGGGCTGTCGGCGTCGAAGGAGTAGAGTCGCCGTCGGGTTTTCGCAGATCAAAAAGGTGACGCGAGGATGAAGACGATGAACAGTGATAATAAGGTTAGTGTGGGCTGTGGGTTGGGTCGGCGAAGAAGCTGGCCTTGATCTCAGCAACATTTAGTCTCCGGGTGGGCTGGCTTGGAATAGTAAAGAGGAGAGTGGGCTCCGAATGGGCTAGCATTGATAAGAAAGAGAAGGCTGGGCCAGGGGTTTTGAAGCCCAATTCGGATGAGAAAAAGGGGGTTCGGGCCTGAGGCCTGTTTTGGTGCCGACCGGGCCCGATTCGGGTCCTCTTATTCGGGCCCGATCAGGCCCGACGGCCTGTTCCGGGCCCGGGTTCGGGAACCCGACCCGGCCCCGTTCTATTTAATTAATTAATAAAAAAAATAATTAAAAATATATATAAAAAAATAGAAAAATTCCAAAAATAATTAAAAATCATAAAATTTCATAAAAAAATAGATAGAAAATGCATTTATTTGTTTATATTGTCTCAATTACGCTTTATATGTGTTTGATTGTCGATTTGTTCTCCATGTTTAATTCATATGACTTAGTTTTAAGTTCGTTTGTGAATGTCTGAATATTATGCATGTCGTAGTAGATAAATTAGCACGATAATTAGAGTTTAATTCGAGACACTCGTTTTATCCTTTAATTGGCTGAACTTTGTTGATTATCTACTTTGAGTAAGTGCACGTTCCAAAGGTTAGACGCACCATTTTGATATTCCAATGTGGCGACTGACGATGATGCCCATGGCGATGGAAGCTCAATCGAGCTTGGTAATTGGGGTGAAGCGCACGAAGAATGGTGGCAGGCTGAGGCTGGGTGATTTAAGGTTGGTGTCCAATCAGATATATTTTGCGTACCCGATTCGCATATTAGGATTATTTTTCTAAAATATTGTCATTATATATTTGATTCGCAAGTATTTATTCCTATCTAGAGGTCGGCTTGTTTAGTCGGTTAAGTGTTGTATGTTGTCGTATAAAATATTTTCCAAAAAACAATAAAAAAAAATAATAAAGATAAAAAAATTCGAAAAATTCAGAAAAATTCTAAAAAATTTCCAGAAAATAGGAAATGGCCACATTCAACTGGCCATGACCTGTTCCGGGTCTTTCGACCCCCTACCTTTTCCGAAATGACGGTTTTGCCCTTTCGGCAAACCGTCTTCCAAAAAATTGACGATTTTGCCCTCCGGGCTAAATCGCCTCCAAATCTTCCCATTTTATCCCTGGTCCTAAATCACGCCTCCCCAAAGCCCTTATGGCTATATTAGGAAGCTGTTGATTTGAATTGATATACATTGATGTGATTTATTTACGTATTTGATTGCGCTTTCATTAAAATTGATTGTGATTGATAGGAACAGTCTTCCAATCTGCATGAAACCTTGAATCAAGTCTATCTCACCTAAAATTGCCCATGCATGAACTCTTAGCTAGGAAAATCACTCGCGTTAGGTACCGAAAGGGCGTTGGTAATGACACCAGCGTAACCAAGTCCCCGAACCCAAAATCTCTGGTTCCGCAGAACTGATCGATCTCTCCCAATCGGTCAGTAAGGTTTCCGGTCTACCCTCCAAGAAAGACCGGTGGCGACTCCAAATGCATGCATAAGTTGCACATGCCACCACGACCACACTAAGGTCGAAATCGATCGGCTCTTATCGCCGAATCTCTGAAAAATACTCCCGCCGCGATTTGGTATGGGCCTGGGAGGGCCCGCGCCGATCCAAGACCCGCGATCGGTAATCCATTAGCCGCGTCCGCCTTCCGGACGGGTCGCGACAGCTGGCGACTCCGCTGGGGACCTTTTTGTTCTAGAACCTATCGTTCTAGATCTCAAGTGGACTTAGGCCGTAATTAAAACGCTGAGTGATTTTTCTAACCATGTAGGCGCTCTTGAAGGTGAGGTAAGTCCGCTTATGGTAGGTGTTATATGTTTTTGCAGATCGGAGAAATAAGGGGTGTAGTCCGTGATTAACATTGTCTTATGCAGGTTGGGCGTAGGAATGTATGTTGTGTGGATGATTTGAAGTGCTGATTGATAAACTGTTGTGCATGACTTGCATTGTGATGATCACGACACGTGGACACACATAACCGCGCCTAAAACCCCGGGCGCCGTCTTTAGGAACACAATAGAAGGAATTGAAAATGGAATCTCCGTGAGGAAAAACACGGGGTAATCCACTTTTCAATTCCGCTCACTTCGAACTATGGATCGAGTCCCAATGCAACGATAGCTGTGCAATGGAATCGGCTCTTTCTAGAACTCGAGGTGGGAACCTTGACCTTAGGTGCCAAACCCTCTGATTTTTAGAAGTTTACCATCACTTGTTTCATGCGATGTCTTTGGGCGGTTGGTACACCTAAAACCGCACATAAGTCGACGAGTTGGGTTGGTAAGACTCTCTATCCCCCCAAATCTATCACTGTTCATGTAAATATAGGCATTTCATCCATTGCATTCTGGTGATTAGATTAAATGCCGTTTCGAGAATAGGTATGTGCGTTTGTCCCCAACGCCCTTGACAGAAGACGAGGATGGTGATATCCCACGACGAACACCGAGTGTGCGATAAGGAGCATACTATGGACATTATTGAGGTATCATCCAATGAAGATGACGAGTTGGGGCAAGTGATCCTGAAGACACAGATCGAAACTGGGGCATCCCTAAACGTTAGGATCACATTCCTTTGTTTCATTTTCCATTACTAGTCCTCTTGTATAGGGTTTATTTTTACCGGGGTTTTCTCTATCTCACCCCTTAGAGTGATTGTATTAGGGATCTATTGGTGTATACATTCAGATGGAACTTGGTTGTATTTCTTTTGACGGGTCATGGGAATGTGATAGTGGCATTTTCTCTAATCATCCGAATACTCCCAAGTCAAGTTTATAATTCCTTTAGAGGAAATTAAAATTGGAAATCTTACACGACCTTTTTGGTCGTATAGGGTAATCCAACCCCAATTTCGCTAGAAGGAATTATACACTTGAATTGGTTCATGCATGATTGTGCGCCGCTGGTAATCCACGATAATTGACCGAGAATATCGGCGTTGTTTTGAATTTAATGACGAGATAGATGTCCAAATTACTCTCGTTCTTAACAAAACGGCCTTGATTTGGATGCCGTATCTTCAATTAAATTTAAAACACGTTATTATGCCTCGCACTTTTGAGTAATTTGTTCCTCTCGAAATTGATCAAAAGCAATTATTGTGAATTACATTCCTTTCAATAGTATGCTTTCTTTCTAGGAATATTGATAAAAACTTTTCGCGCAAGATTAAAACCCTTGTAAAAGTTCTTGTCCTTATTAATCATGGGTAAGCGTAAGATTGAAAGGGGTTTTTGCTTTCTTTTTCAAATTATTCCTTCTGATTCTGTCTTTTCATTTGCAGGTAAAAAATAGGTAACAGAGAGAAAATCTTTTCCTGGATAAGTCTGAGGCTATTCTTTCATCTGATCATGAGCGAGTCATAAAATCAGGACATACTTGCTCGACTTATTGATATTATGGTTCGGCTCACCTAAGTTGAAGATGTTCGAACGCTCGAAGAAAGGAACCATGCAGAAGTTAAAACACACACGAGAACTTTCATTTATTTTGCTCAGCGGAGGGTTTTCAGAAGCAGGTCATACAATTCGGGGTGGAAAAGTAAAGCCAAAGTGAGCCCTAATTAACGACACAAAGGAGCCCAACTGACCCTCCATGTTGTTAATGCTTTGCCCGTACTCACGACTTCGCATGTCCTGGTCCGCGAGCTTGAGGAAAAGGTTTCTGCATTCTCCCTTAACCTCAGTGACCTTGACCTCGTGTTCTTCGGTGATTATTTCCAAGTCCCGAACTAATCCATTCCCGTGAGCTATGTCTGCGGTTATTTTGTCGAGCCGTTCTTCCTGCCAGTCGCTTTGCAGCCTCAATAGGACATTGTGGCGGTCGTGCTCGCCAGCGGTCAGGGATAGGGCTAATTGATCCACCATTTTTCTCCTCTCGCGAAGCAACGTCGCGACCCTCTCATTGGCAAACTCGACGGCCTTTTTGTGACTATCGGCCAGATAGTTGGTCAGCACCAAATGATCAGACCGATCCTTGTAACGAGCCCGCAAGACGCGAGCCACGAGAACCTCCCGATCAGCAACACGGTAGGCCTCTAAGGAGTGTGCAAAGAGGGTCAGGAAAATTCTATATTCCCTCCCCAACGTAGTACCTTCGAGGGAAGTGGTATCTAAGTCCTCGAGCAGGACACGGATTTCATCCGCGGTTGCAGAATGATCGTTTATGTGCGCGTAACCGTGACCCAATAGGTTAAAAAGCTTTTCCCACTGGGCCAAGACATCAGTCGAAAAAGTGCGTACGGGAGAGGAGGCCATTTGCGTTGGGTTGGCTTGAGAATAAGACGAGGCTAATAGAGAGATTAGAAGGAAGAAGCCGATTATATGAGAACGTTAATCTCCCAAACGCTAACTCCGCAATTTATAGCGTCTCGGGAGTGGAGAAAAGCCACAACAATAATTCTTGTGGAACCGGGGTAATTAAGTAAAGTAGGGGGGCCGCTCCTCTCGTGAATCATCAGACCCGTCTTGATCCGCGATTTCAGGTCTGACGAGTCTGAAAAGTTGTAAAAGGGCTGTCTGTCCCACCATTATTGGGAGGGAGCGGGAGTCGAGCGCAAATGTCGAAGAAGCCACGATGGGATGTGGCGGTCTTGTCATGATGGAAAGCTGAGCGGGAGGCGTACATAATGCAGTCTTTTGGAAAGATAGTGGGGGGACAAGTTCGGCTATCGAGAAAAGAAAAGCGATTCGAGATCTCTCCAACGAAAAAGAAGGAAGACGACAAAGCGGTAAAATCGAAACCTTGGGGAACGCTCACCCAATGATCTTCATCCGTGTCCAGAGAACACCTCTTGAACACGCGGAGTCACTCAAGAGAAAACTCAGAGAAAGAGTGAACATACGAGGAAGATCACAAAACCCTGAGTGAGTAAGAATCGAGAGACTTCTTCCTGATCCAATATGTTTGGGAGTTACCATCAGTTGTTAGAGGCGACTAGCCCAAACAGCCTAAATAATGTCCAATTCGAAGACCTCGAAAGGTCCATGATCGAGCCTGGTACCGAAGCCGTAGAGCCTAACGTCCCCAGCAGTGAGGTTCAGGATTCCGGTGACGACGACGACGACGACGACGACGAGGATAGCGACGGCCAACCTCGAAAAAGCAGGTCTCGCCAGCCTCATAGTAAGGAGGAAATCCAAGTGTTCGAAGCTAGTTTCAGGAAAACCCCTCGTCCGAAAGTAAAAGAAGTAGAAGAGTTAAGCCAAAAGTTGGGGATGACGCCTACGAGAGTCACGTATTGGTTTCAGAACAAGCGGGCCAAAGTGGCAGATCAGTGCAGACGTCAAGAGGTCGCCACTCTGGTGGAATATCACGATAAACTGCAGGCAGAGAATGTATGGTACAAGAAGACTCTCGTTACTACCACTTGCCCCAATTGCGGTGGCCCTGTTGATCTTCGCAAGTTGCTCTGTGACATCCCTTCCATGATAGTCCCGAACGTTCATCCATAATCCTACTCCTTCGAACCAACTTTTGAAGAGCAGGATATATGTCACTATGTGGTTCCTGGCGATAGGCCTACTCTTACCCCTGATCAGCTCGAAGCCAATCGACTTCCTCTACAACAACTACCGGCACAATCAGACCCTACCGAAAATCTATCAAAGAATGATCACCCAGTCATCGATGCCATGATCAGACAAAAAAAGAAGAAGAATTTCTTCTGGCCCCCGAGTCTTCATCGCAAGTTCCTCGACGCGGTTCGGGAGGTAGGAACCAAACCAACGCGCGCAGCACGCATACTTGAGATCATGAATGAACCGGAAGTCTCTATATACGCAGTCGCGAGCCACCTTGGTAGTTACCGAAAGGCGCTAAGACGACGTTCTACCATGCTGAGCCTAGAAGGGCCCGATTCGAACTTAAACACCAGGCGTGACCTCGAACGAAATCTACGTAAGTCAAGAGAGGTCTGGCCGGATCTCGACACCAACCGAGCCAGCCGTTCTACTGCCGACTACGGAGAAATTGCTCATGATATCCCTCCGAATCATCTCGGCATTCCTCAAGAGTACGTACCACAAGTGTAGCAAGTAAGCACTTCTCTGTCCGAGCAGCAGCTAGCCAGCGCTCTTCCTGTTGCGGATCAGCCCACCACGCCCAGTGCTCGAGGGTTTGCCCAATCGGAGCATGCGGCTTCAGATGATCTAATGGGAGAATGCTTGGAGCATTTTTATTTCCCTAATTCCCAAGTGGGAGATGCTTGTGGTAGATCGATCAAATCTCCTCTTATAATCCCAAACAAGGATGGGGGTTCCAGTTCGAAGAACCCGTCGGGCGATGCGGCTCAACCTACACATCAATCGTTCGAGGGGTCAGATGATTTCTTCGATGAAGGACTTGATACCTGGTTCGATCAGTTGGAAGCTATTAAAGGTTGGCAACCATGATCTGCAGTCGGTAATGGCACACCGAAGCCAAGGCCAGATTGGTTAGTCATTGGACATGCCCAAAGAAAGAAGGGGATGTACGCGAGAATGATGTATCTCTTGTTGTAAAGTTCTCATCGGTGCATGCGTTTGTTTCTTCAATAGCTAGAGTTGATTTTGCATAATGTTGTCTGCGAACGTCATCTCGTGTGTATACGGTAACTCCTTGTTCAAGGTAAAATTAGCCCCGACGCGTGAAGGCAGAATTGATAGCATGAGTTGCTAGCAGAATGTGATCGAACTCGAAAGTAAAAAATTGCTAGCAGCCCCAAACGCTATGACCACAAAATCAGGGGCAATCTTTAAGTTTCGAGAAACTACAAATCTATTTCTCACGAGGCATTCAAGTCAATCAAATATAAAACGTCGGGCTGTGAGAATGATGCGTAGTCAAGCTGTTGACACAGGAGAAAAAGGAGTCGCGTAGATCCGAAAGCAAAAACCTTTCTTGGCTAGTCAACAATGCAGAATGAAAGAGCGTATATAAACAAACTCGCATTTATTTCATTCGGCAGGAAATTTTACAAGTAGATCACTGAGGGGGAGCGGTAAACCCAAAATGAGTTCTGACAACCATCACGAAAGAGCTCAATTGACTCTCCATACTATCCATGCCTTGCCTACTGCTGGCGCTCCGAGGATCAAGTTCTACAAGCTTGAAGAGGAGGAGACGGCATGTCTCCTTAAGCTCGTTCACCTTGGCCTCGTAGTACTCAGATTCATGTTCTAAGTCCTGGGCCAGCGCTCTCCCGCGAGCTATATCCACGATCAGATCGTCGAGCCTTTCCTCCAGCCATGTGAACTGGAACCTCAGCATGAGATTGTTCTGATCTTGCTCAAAGACGGTTTGACAGAGAGCTAGACGCTCCACCAAGTTGTCCCTCTCACGAACTAGCAATGAGACCTGGACGTTGGCGTATTCAACAGCTCTCTTATGGTTATCGGCCGTCAGCATGGCCAACACCAGGGAATCAGTCCTGTCTTGATAACGAGCTCGCACGATACAAGTCAAAGTGACATCCCGGCTAGCGACTTCGTAAGCCTCCAGGAAATTATTGAAGAGAGTTGGGAAGATCACAAACTCCCTTTGCAATTTCGTACCCTCGATACACGCGGTATCCAAGGCAGGAATCAGAGCACGGATTTCAACCTCTGCTTCGGGATGAGTGTTTATGTAATTATAACCTCTACCCAGGAGGTGATAAAATCTCTCCCATTGGATCGAAGCCCCGGCTAAGGCAGCAGGTGCAGGAGAGGAAGCCATGCGCGATTGAACGTAGAGAAGAGAATGAGTTTTGGGGGGAATGCTTGAAAGGCTGAATCTGAATAGACTAAAATGTTAATCTCCGGACATCACTCTCTCACCTTTTAATACTCGAAAAAAATGAGGGTTGTATTAATTGTTTATGTGCAGCAGGGCTGAGCAAATTTCATTAACGCGTCCCCGAGGAGTCACGGATCCACCACTGACCTCATCTCGGGCTTAGCAAAATATAATGACGCCGAAAGGTTGACAGACCTGTCGCTTTGGAGACCGAGCTAGGGGGACAGACGTAGTGCTCGACAAAGCGAGATCGACGCGAAAGATCTTCAGGCTCCACTCGCATAGGACAGAGTAAGAAAAGACATGGGGGAATCACGAAGTCTCGAGAGGAGCGCTCGCCAGACAATCGTTATCTAAATCGAAAGGATGATCCTTGGAGCATGCTTAACCTCTGAAGAGTTACAGAGAGCATTCGAGGGAAAGGGGAGAAAACTAAGCGAAACGAAAATCGACTAGTGATATTTCTGTCCAACATGTCCGGGAGCTACCGTTACCTGTTAGACGCACCCGACCATGAAATCTCCGAGCTTGAGCTGCTAGAATGTGAAGATCTTGGAGCTCGATTTGGCACAAGGGCTATGGAGATTGGCTCCTCTAGTAAAGAAACCCAAACCCCCGGCGGCGAGAATGTCGGTGGCGATGTTCAGCGCGTGAGAAGGAAACCCCACGAACCCCACACTCCATACCAACGCCAAGAGCTTAATGTTTTTTTTAGTGAATGCCCCCGTCCAACGGAGGAGCAGGAAATTGAGCTAGGCCGGAAACTAGGTATGGAGCCTGCGAGAGTCAAGATTTGGTTTCGCAACAAACGGTCCCGGTGGATGGATGGATTCAGACATCGCGAGTTGCAGATTCTACATGACAAAGTTAAACAACTCCGAATGGAAAACGCGAAGTGTAAAGAGGCTTTGAGCGTTGCTGCTTGCCTTAACTGCAACAACCCTATTCCAATCGGCGAAGCGTTCCTCGAAGGGCCGTATCCGCAGTTTAATAATGCCCACTTGGCGCAATGGCTTCCACAACATCCTCCGGAGCGGTCGGGCGCCGTTCAAGACTCACTTGAGCAAATCAACACTGGAGAGTCAATATCACTGCCTATTGACGGATGGAGCCTATATCATAAGGAGTGGAACCTCCTCAGTGATGAGCTCCCCATCGAGGCCAATCAATTTGGGGGCGATGAACTTCCACCAAAGCAGATTCCAGCGCAGTCGGATCTCGAAGAAAGCAACCGTCGAGTTTCCGGTGCTACTCTGGGTAACAAAAAAAAGAGAAAGCTTCAATGGACCCGAGAGCTTCATTACAAATTTGTGGATGCAGTTCAACAACTGGGGATCAACTCGGCTCGTCCACAGCACATACTAGAGATCATGAACGTGACAGGAGTTACCAGAAGCAGCGTCATGAGTCACCTCAAGCACTACAGAAAGTGGCTAAAGAAAACCGCGACAACATCAGACCCATATGGAACCAGCTCGGACCAATACGCCAGGTATGGTTATGACTACAACACTTTCCAGGGGTACATAACACAACTCCAGCAAATGGGAAACCCCCGATTCGAGCACCAACCCGTTGCTAGTGCTCTTCCCATGGCGAATCCGACATCTACATGGGACACGTCTACAAACTTACTGGTCAACGAGAGGAGTTCCAACTCGAGAAGCCAAATTGCTCACGGCGAGGACAGTGGGAGAAGTCCCTCGCCTACAGTCAATGACACCCGGTCTGAGCGCCTAGAGCTCGAAGAAGCAATCGATTTCCTTGATGAAGAGCTAGGGGTTTGGATCAATCAGCTGAACAACCCCTAGGATTATCTTAACACCCCTCAGGAATATGAACCACAGTCTCAACAGGGCAACAATGGAGGTTCGAGCTCGGAGAATCGGATCGTTCAAGGCGAAAGTGATGAAAGAAATTCATCACTAGCAGTCGGTCATACTCAACTTGAACATACATGGCTCGGAGATTCGAACGATTTCCTTGGGGAAGAACTCAATTTCTGGCTCGATCAGCCTGAAGCTGGCGGACTCTTCTAATGGTGACACAAAGCCGACGATCATGGGTCTGATTCAAGGCGCAATTTGCTCATAAAAAAAATGCTCAAGTGAGAGGGAGGTTGAATACCCTGAATGACTGTATTGGTAGCCTCATTATAAAATTCCCATGGGAACATTCCTCATTTACGCTTGAAACCAGCCGTACGAGGATCCGCCTTACCTCTTAAGCATCTTCAAGCTCAAGGGAGAACTCTCTAAGCGATGATCATCGTTCACAGAACATAAGGGAATCCATCCCTTCAATGCGAAATGCATCTGGCCACGAAGCCACCCGTTTGGTAAAAAGACGTATCGTTCCAAATTGATTTTCAATCGATCGGGGGATAAAGTTTTCTCCATTTCTCATCGCAGGTTATAAAAATAGACGAGGTCATAAAAAGTCATGCGTTCGAATAACAGAATGGACATTACCCAACCAGAACAGAGGAACCATTGATGTTGCAAACACTACAAACATGGATACGCGGATTTGATAGGTGTTGTTCACATCAATACGCAACATCAGGATAGGATGAAAATCAAGAGTAAAGTTGTATCGTCCCAATTTGTCTTGAATTGGCGAATATGAATTGACACTTACTGTTTATCCTTGACAGGGGAGTCGCCTTGGAGACGAACAAGTTCTCACTTCCCATGTATTACCCGTTAGGATACATGACCAAGGGTAAATCGTATCGTTCCAATTTTTTGAAAAATTCATGAACGAACAATAACATGTTTCTTCTGCATTTTCAGGGATCTCCAGCCGCGAGGGACAGGTAAGTATCCCTCTCCCTAATCCCTTGAAGATGTTGAATAAAAAAATAGAGAAGAAAAGAAAAGCTTTCAGAATCGGATGTCTAGAAAAGACATGGAATTCTAACTTCATTGGTATTCATGTTTTGAAACATGAGGTTGTCTGAACACGCATTGTGCACCATAAAATCCCCTTGACGGGTAAAATTTTTGGGAAAACGAAAGAGATTTTTCCAATCAAAAGTTGTTCAAAACTCTCAAAAGGATGTTTTCTCAAAAGAGAGGCAAGCTCAAATCCAAACACATCCTACATACACTTGAGAGATGAGTGGGGCGAATCAAATAGTAAAATCTGGACCTACGGAGGTAGGGACCATTCGCAGCGATTACATGGATTGGGACGACGGAGGCGTTCGTTTCATATCATAAACACTACAGGTGACCGTTGACAACCCACTTGAACGGCGGTTTTCATTCTTAACCCTGTCAAGAACCACCCCACACCGGGGCAAAAAGGAAGTATGTCCAGCAGCATCAAGAGAAAATGGTTAGAAATTTTCTTGCTCGGACTAACATTAATCTTTGTGTGTTGTTTATATGGTAATCCAAGTGCCATAGGATGACGAGAAGCATTCATTCTCTATCCCACACACCATATCCTTTGCACAGCCAAGTTGAGCTTGCGAATTCATTTCATAAACCCCTGTTGGTGATCATGGGATGTTTCAAGATAGAAACTGCATCACTCCAAGAACGGAAAAAATCAAGAGATGGGATTTATAGAAAGATTTCATATAGACGTTTAAATGTGCTATGATTCAAGTTGTATATCTAGCACAATTTTCTGAACATCGTAGTTCCAAAGGAAAAGAAAAGGCGGGATTTCAACAAAGAAAAAAAATCCCCAGCATCAAGAAAAAGCAAAGTGCCTGGTAAAAGCAAGGCCGATGCTCGTGAAAACTGTTTGATTGATCCCCAATAAAGCCTAGTTGGGAAGAGAGAAAAACCCATAAAGGAGTCAGATCAAGAAGACTGCTCCCCAAATGATGTCAGCCGTGGTGCAAAAACACGGACAGAATTGTCAATCTCTTAATACCACAAGAGACGTTCTCTAAAGGACTTGTGCACACCTCAAAAGCGGTTGCACACCTCAAAAATGGAAGATGCAGAATGGAAAAGACATGTGACAAATTTGCAATGATCACCAATGTCAAATCCTTCGTGATTTCTGGGCCAAAAACAAGCCTTTTTCGGTCCCCAATCCTACCAATGTTACAACCCTGAAACAGTCTTCTCTGACTAAGACACTTGGGTTAACATATAGCTTAGCTCGAAGAAGTACGAGCAAGACTCTTTCTTTCTCATTTTGCAGGGTTCTTGACTTGTAAACCCGGAGCAGATGGTGAAGACTTTCATTCAATGGCCTCGACTCCAAAGCGAGTCCCCCTTGAAAGCCAATATCCAAGCCTAACATTGCGGTCCCGTGGAAGACCTCCGAACCGATCAAAATGTATGCGCTGCGAATGAGCCTAAAACCTAGGCACAGGTTAGTAGGGAATTGAGTGCGTCCCCTATAAAAAACCACTATAGCAAAACAGGTGAGAAGACCTCCTTGTCGAGAAATATTCCAATTGATGTTTTGAACAAACTCTTTTTGGAATTTTCAAACTGTTGATCCAGATTTTCCGTGCAAGGGATTTGTGATCACATTTGCATGTTGCAAGAATACTTTGGATAACCTCCAGCATCAAAATGCACATTTCATGATTAAAATTTAAATCATGCGGTTTTGTCAAATGGACAGCCGTGGTCTTTCCAAAGATTACTAACGTTTTCTTGGTGAAGAAAAATCTTTCAAGCTCAAACTTCTGCGGGATACCTGGAGAACCCAGCTCCCAGAATGTCGCCTCAACAGACCCAAGTGAAGCTTTGTCAAGATGAAATCTTTCACTGCTTCAAAATTGAATTCCCGGCAAATTTCGGGATCTTTCAAAAGAAGGGGTGAGGATAGAACCCTTTTTCAAAAGAAATCAGCAAACTGTCCCAGCAGGACGTGGAGAACCCTCGTCCTAGGACACCCTTTTCAAAAATTAGGCAGTCTCATCGGACGTGGAGAACCCTCGTCATGAGACCCCTTTTCAAATATCAAACAGTCTCATCGGACGTGGAGAACCCTCGTCATGAGACCCCTTTTCAAAATTTAGGCAGTCTCATCGGACGTGGAGAACCCTTGTCATGAGACCCCTTTTCAAATATCAAACAGTCTCATCGGACGTGGAGAACCCTCGTCATGAGACCCCTTTTCAAAATTTAGGCAGTCTCATGGGACGTGGAGAACCCTCGTCATGAGACCCCTTTTCAAAATTTAAGCAGTCTCATTGGACGTGGAGAACCCTCGTCATGAGACCCCTTTTCAAAATCAAACAATGGTAGATACCGCCTGAAGGGTCAATTAAAGGTAGATACCGCCTGAAGGGTCAAATGAAGGTAGATACCGCCTGAAGGGTCAAATGACGGTAGATACCGCCTGAAGGGTCAAAACAAAGGTAGAAACCGCCTAAAGGGTCAACTCATAGGTAGAAACCGCCTGAAGGGTCAAAACTCAGAGGTAGATACCGCCATCAGGGTCAACCCAACGGTCCGATCCACCATACGGATCGAAACTTTGACTAATTCCAAAATGTTGAAGAAGTTGTTTTCCTAGGTAAGCCTTATTGTAGACGAACCGCTTATGGTCTAATCCACCATACGGATCAAAATCCTTGGCAAATTCCCTAAGAAAGGATGCGTCTTCCTAGGGTTCCTGCCAGTTAGGAATCCCATAATGGTATGACCTACCATACAGGTCAGAGCTTAATCTCCCTAGGATAAAATGATGAGTCCTAGGTATCTTCTTGAAACTCGTCGCCACCGGCAGCATCTGACAGGTGAGCTTCGGCTAAGCCTCTCTCACTCCGGTCCATGTTCGAATTGCAAGAGCAAATCAGGGATTAAATTGAGCATTCATAAAAAAATAATAATAATAATAAAAATAATAATAATAATAATAAATTAAGGTTCCAATTTCATAGCATTTCTTTTCCCCAGTCGAGTCGGTCAAGATTCAGGTGTCATTTTGTCTCTGAAAGCAACCTCTGACGAGCTCACTCTCAAAGAGGGGCAGCTGTTGACACCTAATGTTATTATGATTTTTTTTATTTTTTTTATTTTATTTATTTGTCATTGCATAAAAATGAGAATTGGTCCTAATTCTCACCAAAAAGAATTTTCATTCATAACGTATTTGATCCCTTATTCATGCATTGCGTTCGCATAATTGAGTTGAAATCGAGAATGAATGAGAGGTAGACGCAGTCCTGGCAAAGATAGGATCGACGCTCTCGGTAGAATTCGGATTTACATTTTGCACCACGGGGCCGCTGAGTCGAACTTGAATATATAAAAAAATGGGATGAGCCATCGGGCAAGGGAAAGGACAAGCTCCTTTGGCAAAAGAAAAGCATTCATGCGCCACTAACAACAGGGATTGGGAGACAATTCAATAAAGGCCAAAGCTCGTGGGGGTACAAAGATGAGCTGGTGGAGTTTCTTAAATGAGACAATGGGGAGTAAATAAATAAAAGGGAAGCCATTAGTGAATAAGATAGAAAAAAGAAAGAAGGGGGCAGGGGGAAGATCAGGAAGGTGGCGATCTTGTTCGAAAAAGCTGGCAATCAGGGGCCGACCTCAGTGAGCCACACGAGACGAGCTGTCGTCGAGCCACCAACTCCCGTCGTCCTCCTTATCCCGACTACCTACGTCGTCAAAAGAAAAGGCACCCCCAGCCACCACAAAAGAGGGGAGAGCACCTCTTCCTCTATTGAGCGGACCTGGTAACTGCCACCATGGTCATCCATCGTCACCGACTGCCTCGCAACGGGGCACCGAACAGAGAGAGAGGAAGGAAGGAGAGGAACTGAGGCTTCGGAAGCTCGACCCCGACGACGGCGCAAAGCTCCGAACAGATCCTACCTGCGTTCGACAGCCATGAGTGGTTCGTGGCGGCATGTTTTCGGCATGGAGGCGTGGGGGTTAGCGGGTCTGACCAAGGTGCCACAGCCAACTCAGTGACGGCGTGGCGAACGTTATCTGAGAGACGACGCTGGTCGCGAACAATCCTAGAGTTGGCTTGACGAGCGAGTCCTACTGTTGGGTGCGACGTAATCCTGACGACTTGGCGACTCACGGAGAGAGGCTCCAATCCTTGCTCAGCTCGCGCGACCCGAGAGCCACTGCTCTGTCATTCTGTTTGGTCGATTCCATCGCTCTGTACGTCAGGTATTTCCAAGTAGTGACACTCCTCACGGGTGTGTTGAGGCACCCGAGGTTCGGGTACAAACTTCCTTCTGCGCTGCTCAACTTCGTCAAGAGGCTGCCGGCGGAACGAATTGTGTTGAGAGCCCCCGTCTCTGGGCGACCTTGTTGGTGCCTGAAGGTGATGAACGGCAGTCGCATGAGTCGGCAGGCGACGACCACGACGACGTGGCGGGCGAGCCTCAACGTCGACCAGTCCGCGGCTCAAGGAGGTTTAGGCCGCGATCTGACAGGAGCGTTGAATGAGTCGACCTTGGAGCGGGTCCTGACAACGAAGTCGACGCGAGGGTGAATAGTGACAGCGGTATGATAAACGAGTCCGAACAGACAGTCGTCGAGGGCTGTCGGCGTCGAAGGAGTAGAGTCGCCGTCGGGTTTTCGCAGATCAAGAAAGTGACGCGAGGATGAAGACGATGAACAGTGATAATAAGGTTAGTGTGGGATGTGGGTTGGGTCGGCGAAGAAGCTGGCCTTGATCTCAGCAACATTTAGTCTCCGGGTGGGCTGGCTTGGAATAGTAAAGAGGAGAGTGGGCTCCGAATGGGCTAGCATTGATAAGAAAGAGAAGGCTGGGCCAGGGGTTTTGAAGCCCAATTCGGATGAGAAAAAGGGGGTTCGGGCCTGAGGCCTGTTTTGGTGCCGACCGGGCCCGATTCGGGTCCTCTTATTCGGGCCCGATCAGGCCCGACGGCCTGTTCCGGGCCCGGGTTCGGGAACCCGACCCGGCCCCGTTCTATTTAATTAAATAAAAAAAAAATTAAAAAAATATATAAAAAAATAGAAAAATTCCAAAAATAATTAAAAATCATAAAATTTCATTAAAAAAAATAGATAGAAAATGCATTTATTTGCTTATATTGTCTCAATTACGCTTTATATGTGTTTGATTGTCGATTTGTTCTCCATGTTTAATTCATATGACTTAGTTTTAAGTTCGTTTGTGAATGTCTGAATATTATGCATGTCGTAGTAGATAAATTAGCACGATAATTAGAGTTTAATTCGAGACACTCGTTTTATCCTTTAATTGGCTGAACTTTGTTGATTATCTACTTTGAGTAAGTGCACGTTCCAAAGGTTAGACGCACCATTTTGATATTCCAATGTGGCGACTGACGATGATGCCCATGGCGATGGAAGCTCAATCGAGCTTGGTAATTGGGGTGAAGCGCACGAAGAATGGTGGCAGGCTGAGGCTGGGTGATTTAAGGTTGGTGTCCAATCAGATATATTTTGCGTACCCGATTCGCATATTAGGATTATTTTTCTAAAATATTGTCATTATATATTTGATTCGCAAGTATTTATTCCTATCTAGAGGTCGGCTTGTTTAGTCGGTTAAGTGTTGTATGTTGTCGTATAAAATATTTTCCAAAAAACAATAAAAAAAATAATAAAGATAAAAAAATTCGAAAAATTCAGAAAAATTCTAAAAAATTTCCAGAAAATAGGAAATGGCCACATTCAACTGGCCATGACCTGTTCCGGGTCTTTCGACCCCCTACCTTTTCCGAAATGACGGTTTTGCCCTTCCGGCAAACCGTCTTCCAAAAAATTGACGATTTTGCCCTCCGGGCTAAATCGCCTCCAAATCTTCCCATTTTATCCCTGGTCCTAAATCACGCCTCCCCAAAGCCCTTATGGCTATATTAGGAAGCTGTTGATTTGAATTGATATACATTGATGTGATTTATTTACGTATTTGATTGCGCTTTCATTAAAATTGATTGTGATTGATAGGAACAGTCTTCCAATCTGCATGAAACCTTGAATCAAGTCTATCTCATCTAAAATTGCCCATGCATGAACTCTTAGCTAGGAAAATCACTCGCGTTAGGTACCGAAAGGGCGTTGGTAATGACACCAGCGTAACCAAGTCCCCGAACCCAAAATCTCTGGTTCCGCAGAACTGATCGATCTCTCCCAATCGGTCAGTAAGGTTTCCGGTCTACCCTCCAAGAAAGACCGGTGGCGACTCCAAATGCATGCATAAGTTGCACATGCCACCACGACCACACTAAGGTCGAAATCGATCGGCTCTTATCGCCGAATCTCTGAAAAATACTCCCGCCGCGATTTGGTATGGGCCTGGGAGGGCCCGCGCCGATCCAAGACCCGCGATCGGTAATCCATTAGCCGCGTCCGCCTTCCGGACGGGTCGCGACAGTGTCGAATAGTAGATGCACGTGAAGATGGTCCAAAACCATCTAAGTTCTGACCACAAAATAGCAACTGGGAAGGAGGGTAAGATTATGACATTACAGTTTAAGGGTGAAGCAATAGCCAGATTATTCTAAGAAACTTTATAATGAATAAGCAGCAGAACTAAATGGCGAGACAACTTGACAATGCATAGGGTAAGGTAAAGAGATGAAATCTTCCCTTTGTCATTCCAAGGAATCCATATACTTCAGAAGTAACAATGAACTGACAACCGATTTTCCCTATAACTCGAGGGTTAGGATGCTTTCATTGATGTAAAGCAATGCCTGAGCGAACTAGGATGTCTTCGTGATTTACTGTGAATAATTCCTCGATTACCTAAAGAAGCAAGGCCAGTAGAGGACAATAATCGATAGGACAAGTGCTTCAATCTTGTGCTGCCAATTCAACTTTGAATTCTACGGTGTCGATAGATGTGTGCCTATTGAAAGTAGAGTAAAAATCGGGCAGTTTATCCCTACTTGATAAGAGGCTAGGGTTGATACCGTCTAGAAATTTAAACTAGGTTTATGGCATTATTAGGAGGTGAATGAAAACCATTCTGTTTTATAAATAGATTTCTGGTTAGAAATATTTTTTTTCTATTTCTATTTCTGAGCGAGTTTTTAAGTAAAAAAATGTGTTTAATAATAACATAAAATTTCTGATTCTGAAATAGAAGTTCGGCCGATAGGTGCGCAGCGGCGGCGGAGGTGGTCGGCGATGGCCGTGGAAGTCACCGACGATGGGTGGCGGTGGCGACCAGCAGTGGTCAACGGAGGTCACCAGTGGCGGCGGAGGTCCCCGGCAGTGAGTGGCAGAGGCCGCCAGAGGTAGTCGGTGAAGGTTGCTGGCGACGAGCGGCAGCGGTGGTTGAGGTCACCGACGGTGGCGGCCAGCAATGGGTGGCGGCAGCCGCGGTGCAAGCAGTGGCGGCAACGCCGGTGATGGGTGAGGGTGGTGGGCGGTGACAGCTGGCGATGGGTGGCGATGACCGGCGACGACGAGTGGAGGTGAGGCGAGGGGCAAATTTTTATTTCTATTTATCTCAGAAGTAAAAAAAAAATTGTTTCTCATTTTTCTTTCAAATCTATTTCTGAAACAGAAATTTATTTTAGAAATAGAAAAATAGAATTATGTTGCCAAACAAGTTTCCGTTCCAAACCTATTTCAGAAATAGGTTTAGAACAAAAACAGAGAAATTGAATGGATTTCATGTGTGCCCAATCGCTCTTTAAGGACCACCAATGGGAAAATTGGGTTTATGATGTTTTTGGGGAAAAGGAAAAACTTCAAAAAAGGGTCTGAAATCCTCTCGTTTTTTCAATTAATGGCCTCAAGTGAACTTTGTTTCAAATAGAGGCATGAAGTGGCATAATATGTTTCAAATAAGGGCCTGAAATGACCATAAAGTTTCAGAAAAGAGCTTGGCCTAAAGGATATTTTTGTCTTTTCTCATTTTGATTTTTTTTTGTTTACTTTTCTCTCTTTTTTTTCCTTTTTCTGGTTTTAAAAAATGAATTTAAAAAAAGTTGAAAAAACAGCCACACGGCCGAGAGGGCTACCCCTCCCGCCTGTGGCAGCCAGCCCACCGCTGGTGGGTGGGCGAGGGCGGCAAAGGCCGACGAGGTCGCGGGCACCTCTACCAAGGCCGTCGACCCCCAAATTAGAGGCGAGGGCCGACTTTTTCCGCCCTGGGCAAATTCTAGCTCGACCTCCTTCGTTTCTAGTGCCAAATCTAGAGAAGGGTTCTCGTCGTCCGAGTTAGAGTCCACGTTGCGATCCTCATCTTCCTATTGCTCCGTGAGGAGGCCGAAGCCTAAGCTGAAGCTGGCTGCGATCTGCACCCGCGCCTCCAACCGAACAACCGCCGCATTTAATGGCGGCCATCTTGACCCGAGAAAGACTCACCGCGCCCAATCTCAGAGACCGAGCAATAATAAGCAAGAAGGGCTCGGCTTCGTGAAGAAGAAGTCCAAGGCGCTAAAGATCTACGCCAACCTCAACTCGATCTTCAACATGGAGAGCCTCAAGAAGCCGAAGATCGTCACGAGCTCAACCGACGGACATCAGTCGACTTCCTCCTTCTCGCAATCCTTCTCGCAATCGCGCCTGAATAGCACGCCGTCACCTCGCCTCAGGTTGGCGGGGCCGCTGACGCCTCGCGAGCTTGTCGGCCTTTGCCGCCCCCACCCCCTCTTTCCCGACAGGCGATGGGGGCGATGACAGAGGCTCCCTCTATAATCTGTATGTTCTTTTTTTTTTTTGGTTAAATTTTAAAGAAACAAAAAATAATAAAATAATAAAAATCAAAATATAGGAAAAGACTCAAATGCCCTTAAAATCAGGCCCTTTTTTGAAATTTCATGGCCATTTCAGACCCTTGTTTGAAACAATATTTACTTCATGCCTTTGTTTGAAAAAATAAAGGCACTTCAGGTCCTTATTTGAAATAAAGATCACTTGATGCTCTTATTGGAGAAATTGAAACAACTTCGAGCCCTTTTTTGAAATTTTCCCAGGGGAAAATAAGGTGCAGCATGATTCTTGCGGCAACAAACACAAAAAACTAGTAGATTGTGCAACACAAAATTTATAGCTCTGCCCAGTGTCACACCAATTTAAGCACCAGATCTTCATTTCCCAATCACACGTTTAGCACCCTCGAGGGTATTCTTCAATAGCATTGCGACAGTCATCGGGCCCACACCACCGGGAACGGGCGTTATGTATCCTGCTACCTTGCTAGCTTCCTCAAAATGCACATCTCCTACTAACCTGTAGCCCGTTTTCTTACTCGGATCATCAACAGCGTTAGTTCCTACATCAATGACTGCAGCACCAGGTTTGATCCAGCTACCCTTGATCTGGATTGTGAATGCACAAAAAGAGTGTCACGTTTGCGCAGGGAGATATAGGTCACAGAAAAAATCAATTACCAGGGAAAGGTTAATCAACTCAGGATAAAGAGAAAGAGCTAAGATCATGTAGGCTTTAACAGAGATTGAAAACACAGCTCTCTGTTCTATTCGAGAGATATAATCAGGTCACAAAACAAGGTCCTGAATTATGCCTGGAGACAGGACAATAAAATGTCTGGAGAGTCTGCATACCATCATTGGTTGTCCAGCTGCAGCAATAATTATGTCTGCTTCATGAATAATAGATTCCGGATCGTGAGTGTGCGAATGGACTACAGTAACAGTAGCATCTGCCTTCAGAAGCAACAAGGATACTGGTAACCCAACTATGTTACTTCGTCCAACCACAACGGCCTTCTTTCCCTTTGTACTTATTCCACTGCGTGAGAGGAGTTCAAGGCATCCCTAGAGATAGTACACTTGAGCATTTAGTGTAGTAGTTCTTGAATATCCTGCTTCCTTTTTTAAGGAAGTAAATAACATAAAATGGAAATAAGAACATGATTATTAAGAAGCGTAAACATCATTGCCTTAGGTGTGCACGGAAGAAACAAAGGTTCTCTGCCTTTCATGGCCAACTTTCCAATGTTTAGAGGATGAAAGCCATCAACATCTTTCTCGATACTGATCTCACTTAAGACTTTCTCTTCATTTATATGCTTTGGCAAAGGAAGCTGAACCAGTATACCTGCCAAAGCAGCAGATTATGCATATAGAACAGACACAAGACCAGAGCCTTAGAAACCTGAAGAGGCTATGCAATTAATAAGCTTAGACAGGATTGTCTATGCAACAAGATCCACTTTTTCATGGTTACTATGCAGAACCATTAACATTTAATATAACTTATGCTACAGGCTGGAAAATATCAGACCACAGCTCGTGATGGCACACATATCTTTCCAATTTGTGACACCAAAAATTGGAACTTTTCATGTAAAGGGTATTTTGCCATCTTTAAACCTCTAAATTACGCGCTATTCTCCAATTACTACTTATCAAGATTCCACGACATTAGTAATGACTAGACAAAAGAAAATTTTCTTTTGCAGGCATACGCTTTTTATCTAACCACGCCCTTTTTATCTAACCCAGTCTAATAGTTGATTTTCTAAACTTTGCAATGGTAGAGCAGATCTATCACAAGAAAGGTTAATAATGTGAACTGGGCATCTAAACCCGTGTTTTCAAACTGATGATGGAATAAACAAAGCAATAACAACAAGTGATGAAACTTAAAACAAATCAACTGACCAACCATGTACATCAGGGTTTGCATTTAGCTCGTGGACCTTGTCAATCAATTCACCCTCTGATACTTGCTCAGGCAAATCTACATCGAATGACGTAATACCAACTTCAGCACACGCCTTTCTCTTCATACTTACATAGCTTTGAGAATCCTTCCTGGCACCAACTACCACCACAGCAAGTCCAGGAACCTATGTTCATTGCAAGGGGGTGATCAGAAGCCAAATGTCTAATCAATTTAAAACTAAAAAAATATTGACCAACAGAATAAGCCAAGTGGAAGCTCTCAAAGGTGTACAGTGTATAGTCCAATGTAACTAGTAAAGATAGATCGCAAACTGGACATTAAAACATGGAACTGCAGAGATTCATAATATCTACTTCAGCAGCATGTTAAACCCCAACACTAAGTAATATTACAACAGGGTGCATTAAGATGTGGTTCCTAAATATCAGTGTCCACATTTGATGATTATGCAATCATCTCATTCTGTTAAATCCAGCAAAATACAACAGTCCTCTTTCATTAACAATATACAGATCAAATGAGTGTCTACCTAGGCATCCTGTAATAGGAGCCACTTTTGCAGGAACTAGCAGATGGGATAAATTAATCATGTGAAGCCTTCTCGCTTGTACGGCCTGGTGCAATAAAGTATAAGGTGTAGCAGGCTGAGTTGTAAAGAACATTCCTTCTGACTAAACTGTTTTTCTCAAGGAATAAGGAACATTGATTTCCATTTAATCATGCACAAATGCATCCTAGGCCACCCTTACTTATGCATTGTTGTCCACCAGAAATGTGAAAAGGAAAGCTCTGAACTTTAGCATACCATCAGAAACAGTAACAAAGAGTTCCACATCACCTAAGCGTAAATAAGACATAACAAGATTCAAGTTAACAACGTAAACCTAACTACAGTGGAACAACTTTTCCAGATAATGTAAGAGCACCAAATCACACGCACGCACACATCCATGACACCCCGCCCGCCCAGATATATATATATATATATATATATATAGAGAGAGAGAGAGAGAGAGAGAGACCTTGCCATAATTCTGAGATAGGTGGCTAACTTCAGAGGCAATTTCTGAACGAATGGTCTGGGCAATGGCTTTTCCATCGATGATTTTAGCTACGTGATCAGAGGGAAGCGATGAAGCCATTACTGTTTCCCAATCTTCTAAACAAGAACAGGAGACAGAGCTAGTGAGTAATGAGTGATGACGAATTCCGATTTGGAGCTCAAAATCCCACGAATCATAAGCGAAACCTACGAATTGAAAGTTTCGATCTTGCAATATCAAACTTCCACAATTCAACAATCGAGAAAAATCCCACCAAACACCTCTATAAACCAATTCCAATCCCCAATATTTAGCTCAAACAGACAACTCTCACTGGGTCCCGAAAGCTTCCCAAGATCTCGCGCCAAAAACTCGGATGAAAAATCAATCAACAGAAATGAAAGAGCAGGAACATAAATACAGAGATCACTGCGATGCGAATCGGAAATACTTGCAATCGCATAAGCGAAGGATCGGATTTGGAGAGGCAATACCTCTGCTTCACTCCCCAGTTGGCCAAGATGAAGTTTTGACGAGGTGGCGCAGTTTCTGAGTCGAGAGTAAAGACAAGATGATTAGATTAGAGTCGCCCGGTTCGGTTCGACCGGATTCACCAAACGCCGGTTTGTTGTTCATGTGTTTGTCTTTGTCTTCGACTCATGAGTCTTCACCTATGTAGCACGGACTCGTCTTTTGACAAGATTTTCGCGTGTCGGACACCGACACGTGTCCGACGTCGGGACACGCTAGGACACGCGGTCAAAGCGTGTCCGAGATCCGACACTTGGTCAACCAATCGGACACGCGAGCGACTCGCGCGTCCTGAGTAAGGTGAGTCAATCGGAAAAAAAAAAAAAAAAACAAATCTTTCTGACCTACTCTCCTCCATCTCTCGCGTCCTCTCTCGCTCTGTTGCGACTCTCCTTTCTCTCTCGCGGGCTGCTCTCGGCTCTGTTGAGACTGGCCTTCCCTCCCCTAGACACCCCGCGGGAAACTGGCAGCAAAGTGAGGGAAAACGGAGATGGGTCTTTGACGGAGGCCTTCTTAGGGTTCATGCGAGGCTTTTGTCACGGGGAAAGGCGCCGTCTTTTGCGTCCGATCATGGAAATGGAAACTTGCACGGAGAGAGAGAGAGAGAGAGAGAGAGAGAGAGGTGCAGAGCTGTTGCTTTAAAAAGGGAAGGGAAGAGAGTGGGGAGGGTAGAAGATGCATCAGAGATTGAGGATAAAAAGATTGGGGGAGGGAGAAAATGCTTTTTAAGTAAGCGTGAGTGACTGACGGTGAAAAGTGAGAGAATAAGGAGAACAACTTAAATTTTTATTTTGATAAGAGGGGAATAATTATTGAAGATTACCTTACAAATAATAAAAAATTATTGGAGATTTTTGCTTACTAAACGCGCAACTTTAAGATCAAAATAATCATTTTTGATAACATGCTAGAACCAACCTCAATGTAAAAAAAAAATTATTTTATTTATTGAATCATAAAAATGATAATCTAAATATAAAAATATTTATTTAATATAAAACGTGTCCTAACGTGTCGAAATTCTTTACTTTTTTTAAAAGTACGTGTCGGCGCTAGCTCTTCACTAAGAAGGCGTGCTACATAGCTCTTCACTAAGAAAAAGGGTGATTTCACTTTTCTTCCAAAATCATGAGGACCAAGAAACGTACTCTAGCTTTTAGAAAAAATAATCCAAAGTGAAAAGAGGGCTAGCGCAGGATCCCACCACCACGACCCCCCACTTAAGACATCGACGCCTACGAGTTTTGAACTCAAGACCTCTCGTAAAAGGAACTGAACTCAAACCATCGCGGCCACCGACTGGTGGGTGAGATTCTTTCATTTGATTAAGGCAAAAGTCAAGAATATATGGAGTAAAAGGCTAAAGCTACCCAATTTCGTGGCAGAAATTTTCCTTCTCGGCTTTAGCAACTCAATTGGCTATTTTGTTTGGACGCCTTTAGACAAAAGGGCCCAATTGAATATTTGAAAGTCGCAACAACTGATCACGGCTGATCTTCGATAAACAACACTCTAGCCTCTTACTTTGGCTGATCTGCGCTCGTTGGGTACGCTTGTCAGACCAAATCAATCTGACTCAATAAGAAGGCATGTTCGCTTTTGCGAAGTGAAGTATTCTAGGGGAGAGGGGGAGAGGGGTGTTTCAATCTTGAGCGCCCGGAGCTACCCGACCAGATCGTGCGATATCCGCCGCCAAGGCGCCCCACGTCATCCCGAGAAGTACGTGGCATGGCTCCTCAAAATCTCGAAGAAACATGTTTGACATTCACCCAGAATTTCACAAACTTCTTAATCCATTTTTGCTCTTTTTTACTACTTTTTTTTTTTTCGAAGTGAAGCAAAGCAACAAGTTTCCTTCGGAGCTAACCGGTAACCGGACATAAAATACGGATTCGGGTAAAGCACAGACCACCCACTGGCCTCGTCTTGAGTTCTTGGAACATCAAAGTCCACGATCAAGATAAACAATAATTACGACAGATAATAAAAGAGATTCCATTGCTTCAACTTCGTTTGACAGATCAATCACGTAAACCACAAAAAAGGAAAAAAAAAAAACTACAAATGCTTTTTACGGCAACATCTGACGTCGTAATTGTCAGTTGGATACATATTTATCATCTTCGTCCATCATAGATCAATCTAAGTCACAGTAATTTCCCGGTTCTGCTGTACTTTTCTTGGCTATGTTCATGGAAAACTCCAGCCCCAAGTTCCCAACCCCCCATCATTTACACCTCCCCCAAATCGCTTCAACCCCGTTCTTCTCCCCAAGCAAGATCCAAGCTTCTTCTTCTTCTCTCTCTCTCTCTCTCTCTCTCTTTCTCTTTTTCCCCCTCAAGTGTGGTTCCAAGGTCCCAGGAACATCATGGTTCGGATCGGGTCCTCGACGCGATACCCCGACTTCCGCCTCTCCACGTCTCTCGGGACTGTGGACCGTCCCCGTTTCGGCGCTTCGGCCCTCGGCGGATCGGCAGCCACAACGGCCGCCTCGTACGCCCGCCGGAGCCTCTCCCCGATCGGCGGCCTCTTGCTCTCGTGGCCAAGAGAGCAGTCCCCAGATGGGTGCTGAGGTTTCATTGCTTTTAATGGGAGTTTTTTTCGTGTGCGAGAACGTGGGGTGTCTGTGGGTGGAGGATAAGATAATAGCATTGGGGAGGAGACGCCGAGGGTTGTTTATATAGAGGAAATCGCATGGTGGAGCAAGAGATGGTGGTGAGGGTCCACTTGTCACGTCGAGAGATAAGAGCATCGTGCTGTTTGATAATATTCTTTTCTTAGTGGATGACACATGGAATTTCACAATCGATTCGATTGGTTAATTCGTCCACTTTTCACTAGCAGACTTCCCCGACTTTATTTTTTTCACAAAACTAATGATTTCCCACTTATGAAAAGAAAAAAAAAAAAGCAGGACATGAGATGAGCATAGTTTGGAGTAGAACCGAGAACAGGAGAATCAGACCGATCTAGGGTTCGGTTTTAGGTTTTAAAAAAATTGAAGACCCGATTCCGAAGAGTAGGTTTCATGTTAAACAAGTTTTTGTGTTTTTTTTTCTTATTTAATGTTTTGGAGCGATCATGTGATATTTCATGGCATTCATTAATGAGTGTGTAATATGAAACCATTAGTTTGAACTTCATTTTCCGACCATATCTATAATTGAGATTTTTTACTTTGTTAATGTTTCATATTATTCGTGTGTCGAAGCATAAGTTGGGGTAAGTGGATTGTATCAACAAATGGTAGTCATTAGAAGTGACGGTCATCGCAATCATTCAATTATGAATACAAGTGGAACCTGAATAGACCTTGAAACCGACCCTAGAATATGAATTTTAGGTTCTAATATATGCATGGCAGTAATTCTAAGTTCCAAAAACGACGGGTAGGTTCCTGGTAGAGTATGAATCGACACCGAAACTGTTCACTCCTAATCGGATACAGTAATTTCACGGAATTCACAAACAAAGGGAAATTCCCCACGTTAGGCATCTCAAGATTCTGATGTCAGTTTGATGCAACACGTGACTTAATATTCCTCCTACGTTAAAAGAACATCGTGGGATCGAATAAAAGCTTCGCCTGCCGAAGAATCTTTAATGCCTCAAATGAGGAATAAATTCCATTTGGCAACTGCCCGAAAAAAATTTAAAAAAAAAATTAAGAAAAAGTGACTGTTGCGATAGAGAGATGAACAGATGCAGATCATCATCTGCACTGCAGCATCAGTGGCTCTCGCAGTCTTTGATCATTGATGTTACTCCTTTTGGGGATTATTTTTCAGATTTTGTTTATTTGAAGATGAATATAGAAGTACACGTTTCCATTGGATGGACGCCTGCTTATTAATGGGCCTTTCACCGGCCCAATAAGCAACCCAGCTCATAGCGTCAAGTGGGCTAGTCACTTCAAAGCCCATCGTACCCGTTATTCGCGATCGATTTCCTTGTTTGACCCGACCCGTCTAGATTAGTCGGGTTTCAAGCGAAGCCCGCTTCATTCGACGGTACATGCCTAGGACTACCTAAACTCTTTTCAGGGCATGTATAGGAATGTTGCGTGCGAAAACCGTAGTGCGTAATTTCTAGAGAATTCCTCTGCATGAATGAATTCGTAAATGATAGAAATCCACTTTCTTGAGTTTTTAAATATGATCTCATTAGGCTGATCATCGCCATTAATCTTTCCTTTTTTCCCGACCCGACCCGACCCAACCCAGCCCATCATAGTCATTTGCAATTTCATATCTCGAAGAAATTCATTGGAATCAAGACATCTCTGTGAATCCGAAATATGATAGTGTTGACTTGACCTTTGGCGCACACCATTCTGTTGATTGAATCGAGACTATCATATCGTATTATAAATATTAGTACGTGTGAAATAAACTTGGTGTGTTTGTTTCAAGGAAAGTGATCTTCAGGAATTCCTTTTCTGAAAAGTGATTTTCTGAAAATCATTTTCTCGGAAAACGATTTGTTTTCCTTTGTTTGGTAATATATTACCGAAAATATTTTTCGATATTTGGTTCTCATTTGGAAATCAATTTCAATCTCATCAATGTGACTGTCATTGATACTGAGGAGAGGCAGATGGTCGAAAGAGTTGACGTAAACTGACCCCAGTCACCGGTCCTGACCCTACTTTCGATCCTCGACCCCGGTCCCAGTCCCGACCGTGATCCCCTATCCCTGGCCTCAGTCTCGACCTCGGTCGCCGACCTCGGCCCCAGCCTCCGGTCCCGATCCCCGACCCCAGTCCTGCTCCCTGGCCCCTAGCCTCGGTCCCAGCCCCAGACCTGGACCCGGTCCCGGCCCAACCCAACTCCAATCCCGGTCCCTATTCCGATCCCCAGCCCCCGGTCCTGATCCCGGCCTCAATCCCCGTCCCGACCTCGGTCCCTACCCAAGCCCCGGTTCCGATCTCCGGTCCCGCTCCCCGACCCGGCCCGGCCCCGGTCCCTATACGACCCCAGCCCTGGCCTAGGTCCCCAGTTCCGGCCTCGGTCCCGGTCCCGGCCCCGGCCCCGGCCCTTGTCCTCGGCTCCGGTCCCGGGATCGGTCTCCGGGATCGTTTTCAAAGAAAGTGAGAGACTCAAATTTGGGAAAGTGTTTTCATCTTTTTATTTTGGGGAATTCACTTTCCTATTTTAATGAATAAAATCTTTATTGACTGAAAAGTACTTTTCGTTGACCGAATCATTTTTCGCGAACCAAACGGTCGAAAATCCATAAAACACTTTCTCTGAAAATACTTTCCTCTAAACAAATGCACCCTTAAATAGGGTATGAAAACTAGACTCGGACACTGCATCAAAAAGTCTAATACAAAAGCTTAAGTTACAGCTGTATTCAAATGCTTTGATATATCACTTTAGTATTTAGGTTGAACACCGATCCGAGAGCCTGCTCGAATGTTTTATTTCGACCAAAAAAAAAAAGGATTTCATTCAATGCAAAGAGAAAAATATGAGCGCACAAATTACACAAACTAAAAGAAATTAAGCGCCTGAGTTACAGAATTGCCCCTGTACTTCTAGGAGATTCGTGTGCTTTCCACTCGATCATATTCCTATCCTCCTAGCCCTTGAGCTATAGGAATAGTGTCTTTTTAGCGTCTCCATTCATCTAAACTTCAACCTTGCAAATTTGCACGATATTTTCTTGATGTACTTGACCCCTATTCGGACTATGTTCGACAAATTTCGAAGGTGTCGTCGACAAGGAACGCATTTACATGCCCATTGGATATTTCTGAACTACTGTCCAACTGTTCTAAATGTCTAGACTGTTAAATTAGCGCATGGTTTTACATTAGATATTTAAACACTCCACCTCAAGTGCTGGTTGAAGTTTGTCTCAAGAGCATATGCACGAAGACATGTACCTGATGGGGGGGCAAACAAAGACATGAAAAGATTTGGACTCAACATCTCGTGCTCTGATAATATGTTTTCTTATTTTGGGCCCACTGTTAGCTTTTTTTTTTTAATTGACTGAGTAATTTAATGAAAGTCCGGTGTAATATTTGGATACTTTAAAATTCGTGTGAAGTATAATTAGGAAAATAATTAAAGGCATAAGTGGCCTTCTTCTGTTTCTTTTCCTTTTTCCCTCTCCCTCGTAAACGACTGTTATTTGTTAATACGTCGGTTTTTTTTTATAATTATATAAATAATTTTTTCATGAAGAGTTTGTGATTGATGTGGTGTACAAAATCAATATGACCACCATATTTTATTTCTCTCTTTTGCTATAATAGACTTGTCCATGAGAAAAACGATCCCCACTTACACGATTTTTCCTGAAAAAACACAACGGATATAAAGTATGCGTTGCCAAAAGACAAATTGACGGAGAATATCTCTGACGGGATAAGAAGAATATGCAGACGCTCTTTCGGTAAACTTAGAAAATAAAATGAAACGGGGGCATGCAACGCATAATGTGGTCCCTGAACCATGCATCAATTTGTTCAATGCCGCTCCCAGACTTTTGCAATATGTTCAACTTGGTCCCCGAATTATAAGAAAATGTCCAATGTCATCCCCAAACTTGAATTGATGGAAAGACTACATTAAATATTTCCCTATAGTTCGAGGACTAAGCTGAAAATGTTCCAAAAGTTCGATGACCATATCAGTCAAATTGAAAATTCATGGACCACATTACACATTGGGCGAAAGTTCAGTAACCATACTGATCAAATTAAAAGTTCATGGATGACATTGCACATTTGTCAAAGTTCAAGGATCATTTGTGTCGCTATCCATTTACACTAATGATGTACAAGTTATCTTCATAAACATAGTTTAGAAAGTGATAACTATAAGTTCATATTGCAGAAAAATTGTTATTTTCATTCCTAGTTATTTGTGTGTGTGTGTATATATATATCTATCGTGGTCAGACCTATATAGTATAATTCCTCATTATTTTTATCGAACAAATTGTTTATTAATTAATCCAAATACTATTGGAGTGTGGTTTATACTCCTCATCAATATGAAAGCGCGGGGGTCGCAGCCTCCAAATGGCTTTTATAGTTTGAGTCCATCTTTTTTCATTGGTAGTTTTAGATTTAGGCCCATGGATAGCTACCCCAATAATAAGAATGTAACAAAGATGTGCGAGGTGATAATTAGGATAAATTTTGTTTCGATTTTCTTTTCTCTTTTTACGTTTTATTTCGTTTGTGAATTGTGCGTCAAATCCTAACAATTACATATAGGCAATAATAGAACTTATTAGAGATTATTGTTGGGAATAAGCTGAAGAATGATTTCTCGTTGGTCCCAACTTTTAGGGATGCCTCGTGTAAAGGTGAGAAAATTGGAGAAAAAAGGTTAAATAAGGTAAAAATATATCAGTCACAAAGAAATTGTGGTAGCTTTCAAAAACATTTAGTTGGGTACTAACGAAGATTTCTTTGCTTTTTGGGTCCAAAGGGAAAAAGGTGTGACAGCATGTCCTGGCCAATAAAATCGGATTCCTTTTTTGTGAGGGTCACTTTATCAATCAATTATCCCTCCCCTCCTTCTCTCTTTTTCTTTCTTTTTATTAAAAATGATGGATAACAAAGGTTTAAAAAAAAAAGGCAAAGAAAAAGATTTGTATCTACTACAAAATTCCCAAGCATAGCTTGGGCTAGAATATTTGAGTTCAATGCATTTTCAGAGCATTTTGCTTCTTGTGCCATTTTGTCTATCCCGAACTCATCAGCCACTTTCGAAATGTCACATGACGATCTGCTCAGCTCAGCTCAATTATTTGCGAAAAAGTTCACAGCTCACGATGCTTCTTAACTTACATTAGGTGGACCGCCACCTAATTTTTCTGAGAGTACCTAATAATGCGAAAATTTTGGGGACTCAAGAAAAATTAAAAGATGTGAAAAGAAAACCCCCAGCAATATTCCCGCAAAACATGCAAGCATCACATAACATCGACCTTCCGGAGCAAACCCTAATTAAAAGAGAAGAAAGCAAGACTGTTTGAACTTAAGAGTTCCCACCTTCTAATGCACATCCATAATACCCTAAATTTCTCTATCCATTCTCCATTATTCTACGATCAATCCCCCAACTATATTTATAAACTTCTACGGCCCTTATTTCCCTAGCAAATTCACATGTTAATTGCTTCACATGATTGAGCACCCGCCGTTGTCGTCGTCATAATCGTGATCGTCGTTGACGTAGCTTTTGATCGGATCACACGGTGGAGGGAGAGCATATGCCGACCCTGGATGAGAGTACGAATACGCATGCATTGGAGAGGCGCCGTAGGACGAGGTGCTAGGGCTAGGGTAGGCCGCGTTGTAGCTCATCCCGTGCATCTGCGGCGTATAGTAGACCGACGGGAGTGGGTTCATGCTCATCGAGCCTGTGATCGGTGGAGCAGATCCCGAGCTCGTACCTGGCGTGTTGCCTGTGGCTGCCCCATCGCCGGCGCCGTCCTCATTCTTCTTTTTCCCTTTCTTCTTTTTTTTCTTCTTCTTGCCGCCGGTTCCAGCAGCGCCGGCCTCCTTGGTCGCGCCGCCCGTCTCCTTGTCTTCCGACGCATGGTTCTCTCCCTCGTCGTCATCATCATCATCCTCGCTTTCAACTCCATTTGCATCTTTGGAAGCCTCTTCACCGGCGTCTTCAGATTCTCTGGGGTTTTCTTGCTTGTTGTCCTTGTTCTTGGACTTACCGGAGGATTTTTTCTCCTTCTGATCTGGCCAGAGCTCAGCCTGTTTCCCTGATTTGGTCAGTTTCTTGATCAGCGTCTGGGAATCGACATCGCCGGTCACCTCGACCTTGTGCTGTTGCGAATCGATGCTTATCGTGAATACACCTGAGGGAGAGAAGAAATTTCATAGCATTTAGCGTGGACCCTTTCCTACTGCAGAAGCTAGAAACATGTAACGACACTGTACCATCGATGCTATGAAGAACTCTCTTGACTTTTCTGCTGCAGCCTTCACAGTGGATTGGGACCTTCAACGTCCATGTCTGCATCAAACCGGTAGAGATGAAGAGGTTCAAACGAAGAAGTTCGCTGGAAAACACAGTTCGAAGAATGGAATTAGGATACCTTGTATTTTAAGGCTCCCGGCATGCCATCCCCTCCTTTGGCTGCCATCTTTGGTGCTTGTGCTGTGGACTTGCACGTGTGAAGAGAGAGAGAGATCTAGTTCAAAAGAGAGAGAGAGAGAGAGAGAGGTGAGCTCTGCAAGCTTAAGAAGAAGATGGTGAGGAGGTAATTAAAAGGAGAGGGGGAGAGGGACATTTCTAAAATATCCAAAAAGAGGTCGTAAGAAAAAGACGTATAAATGTGGCATATACTGCCAGAGCAACTGACCATTATGAAAAGATATATATATTATTTTTTTAATCAGGTAAAGCAAAAAAAAAAATGTGTGTGTGAAACTGTCTCATTGAGTGGTATGGATTCAGATCCATTTGATGCAAAGTCTCTCATAGTAGATTTTGATTATAGGTCGTCGCCAAGTACTTCCTCATTTTGTCTCCCATAAGAAATCATGCCATGTATAATCGTGAAGAAGGTGACAAGTAAGACCAAAAGAGGTATTCCCAGCACCAACACCATTCCCTAGGTTATTAATGAAATTTACGTAATTATTCGATATAAGTTTTTAAGCTTTTGAGTTGGACTTTCTAATTAAATTTATGCAAAAGTGGTCTCCTATACTTCGGTTTTGGTTTATATAAGTAGGTGAATCAATTTCATGGTGTCGGTCGTTCCAATGGTCTGTCGAGAGAGCAATTGCAATATGGTCTGCCTAGAGCCTGAGCCAGATGAACTTTTTACTTTCTCGGCCTTGACCTGCTTTTCAGTGATTTCTTCTTGGGCTAGTTTTGTAACAAAACGGAGCGGAGAAGATGACAATTCTATGGATGGGAAGAAGATTTGTTTGATTTGTATCTTCTCTATGATTCTCTTGACCTGTGCGATATAATGGCAACATTGGTTAGCAATGTCTTTTATACTAGTAGCAGTTCGACTAAACACGACATTGCAATGAGAAAAATATAAGACCAACTCTATCGATGTAGATCACAATAATCATAACCACAAAATGTGTAGGCATTATAGCAGAGATCAAACGACTACGATGATGTTGACTAGTGGCGTTGGATCAAAACAATATTTTTTTTTTTTTTTGGGAGGGGGGCATCGATGCTGATAAGACCTTTTTTTTGTTAAGAAGAAAAAGAAAGAGAAGATATACGTATCACATTTTGAGAGAATATTCTCGCATACTTCTTGCATAGTCCAGAGGAATCACTCCTTACCATGAGTCTTAGAACTTGCAGAATTCTTATGATTCTTAATCATACCTGTCAAATTAACAAAGATGGTCTCAAGAACTGGACGGTTCTGAGAGCAAAATGATTGGTCCAAGGCCGGGCCAACTCAGTTAAAACACAGCCAAAAGATCTTTGCTTTACAACTTTAGAAATGTATATCAGCCAGTACAGATCTCACGCATATTTCGATTGGCAATAGCTTGGTGAGTGCTGTTGCTGGTCTTTTCTTCTGAACTTTTTCCAGCCTTTGAACATAAAAATGATAGCTTTATGTGAGTGCCCCCCTTTGCTTTGGCTTCACTTTCTTGATGAGATTTGGCACCAGAAATCTTAAGGACAATCATCACATGAAGCCAAAATACATCAGTACGTGCATGAAATGAAAAGAGGACATGAAAGATTGTAATAATGATCTTTTTGCTCCCACTTTCAAAGATTAAAGGGCATCAACTTGACAGCAAATCTTAAGCCACTCATTGTTTTTTTTTTCTTCTGCACTAAGGTACTTGTTCATGGACTGAGCATTGACCAATGATGACAATGTAACAATATATGTTTCTACTCTTGAATCTTGATAGGATCATGCTTTTTTAGCTCCTTAGAGACAAAACAGCATCCAACCGAACAAGGTAATTGCACAATCAGATTTTGCATAACCTACCAAAAGATGGGTTTTCTTTGTTAGGTTTGCCAATGATGTAAACAACACTATACAATAGATGGCACAATTGAATGAATGACCGATGTGGTTGGAGATGAGTAACAATTTCTCTGTGTATATAGGCGTTTATACTTTCACTTATCAATGAACCTAATAAGAAGCGCAAGAAATAGAGGATTACAACTGCATGTGTTGTCGTTCTGCTCTGGACGGAGAAGATAGTCCAAGAAGTAACAAATGAGCAAGCAAAATGTTTCCAAAATCATGAAAAGGGTAGAACTTAGGAAGGGAGATAATTTCGACAAGGGTAATCAGTTCTTAACTTTTCATGAACAGATTACCATTGAGGCAAGTTGTGACAGTTTCACAAAAGTATCGAGGTGAAAAGTGCTTATTGAAATTCTTTACCCCCCCAAAAAAAAAGTGCTTATTGAAATAAAATCCTACACCTAATGTATTGGCAAATATCTAACTTTACTTAATTGGACGGCATCAAAATTACATGCGGAATCATACAAGTGTAATTAATTTACACTACTTTATAAGGCCAAGTTCATCTTGCACTGTTATAATAAACAGGAATGTTTCCCTCTAACGAAGAACAGAACTCTGGTTGTGATTGCTAGGACAAGCTATCCTCTAAAGAAAACTAAAAGCATGAACACAGACAAAGAAGACAACGAACGTATTTGAGAATAGAAAAGACAACAATTGTCACTGATTCAGAATCATTAAACTACTCACTGTTCTTCACTTTTAGTGGCACTAACAGAGTTAAATAATACCGTAACTGATATGAAAAGAAGATATTGCAGTTGAACCTGTCTTAAACAAACTTTTAATATTAAATTAATAGGTTAGTTTTATCTTTTTCACCTAATAGAGATAGCCATTAGTCATCTTGATTAAAGGAAAAGATATAGGGATATTAGTGGATTCCACAAACTCACTCACGTGGACTTGATTCTAATTGTGGTGATGAACCATTCTTAAATATTTGCTCAGTCAAGAAAAAGCTTCAAATAAAAAATGAAGGCGTATACATCTCTTTGACAATCAACAAAGACTCAAGGAAGCAGTCCTCAACGTACATAAAACCCCCCAAACACCTACTTCAAACAGTCTAATTTACTTTTAAAGCCGCCTATAAGTTCATTTCCAGGAGTCGATCAAGTTCCTACACAAAATTCTAGTTCCATGAAACACCTAGTAGATATAGCCATCAATCTGTGAGTTTGGAGCCGCAACATTCAGGGTGACTTAATCAGCACCTCCGACGGAGCACAAATCAAGCAATGGGATGCCGACTCAAGGGGTCGACACAAATTTATGAGTTCAATAACAAGATCTGGCAACAAGTGAAACTTGTGAACAGAGTGGAGATGTAAACTGGAGTAGATTGATCAGAGGCAACAGTGTTCAGATTTATGAGCAATGTCTGTGATTATTTCGTGACAGAGAAACACACTGGAAAATAATAAGCAAGTCACGAGAACTATCACATACATGTCCAATATATCAGCACATTAATGTGTGTATGCTGCTGTACTCACAGATAACGTGTGCATCCTGTTTACAATGAACATGCAATATCATCAAACAAAAAAAGAGGCAAAACTGATGGGAACTCCTGAAAAAGTTCAATTGTGAATGAGTCAATTTTTTATTGAGTTATTTACTTTAGCACCAAAAACATCTTCAATAAATTTCTGATAATAGATAGCGATTGACAAACTGCATATTCTATTGTAGCTTGAATAACAATCACCTTTACAAGGATGATTTTCTGAACGCCAGAACACCGACGGTGATCGAGAGAAGAGCCAACAAAGCTCCTTGTCTAGAAAGTGCAAATTCTGTCCATGTCAAGGGCCTCATGACTTGGATCAGTACCTTCTGGAACTGCTCATTTAAGTCATCTAATGATCCAGTGTTGTCAATTACTATGTCTGCCTTAGACCTTTTCAAATCCAACGGCATCTGAGCATTTATCCTGTTCCTAGCATCTTCCTCGTTTGTTCTGTCTCTTGCCATAAGCCGTCGAAGCTGAGTTTCTGGATCGACCCAGACAACAACAATGGGCTTTGTCCACTTATCCATCTTTGCCTCAAACAATAAAGGGATGTCAAGGACAATAACCTTATGTCCTTTCAACCAAAGTTTCAAAATCTCTCTGAAGATGCCAGATGATATGTAAGGAGCCAGTAGCCTACACATAAGTAAGCACAGAAAGCATCTTGAAGATTAGAAGGTTTCCTATCTGGAAGTTCAATGCAACCGTTAGTGCATCATTCAAATATACATGAAAAAATCCAAGGTGAGTCATTAAAAGCAAATGGCCACTGGCTTCAGAATGAATAACTCAGCTACGAACAAGGCAATGAAGGTGCAAAATTTTCAGACTAATATCACAAATTACGGACAGCGACTACATCCATGACAGGTTAAAAAGAACCCAAGAATTAGAATTGGTCCCCTGTTTCATCAGAGCAAGAAATTTTCCTAGTCGAGAAGAATCTTATGCATCTGTACATATGCAAGGTAAATTTGCTGTTGTCCAGCATGCTTTGATCCCCATTTTGAAGCTGCGACTAGTACTGCAAGTTTAGTTCAGATTTACCGTTACCTATTCAAAACTTGACGCTTTCCAGGATCAGAAAAGACAATTTGGCCCAACTTTGGCCTATCAACTTCTCCATCAGCTTGTAGAATGTCCTCCCCAAATGCAGCAACAACTTTTTTCCATCCACCAGTCCCTTTCTTTAATACATCCTGCAAGCACAACAAGGAATTTAAGAATTCCAAAAAGTAAATTATAGTCCTGTAAAGTGGCAAGATGCCATCCTCACTACATGGATCCACAGAATTGTTGAAACTTGCTAGAACAAGAATAACTCCCTGCAGTATTTTACATGTACCCTCATGTGAAACTATCTGTCCACTTGTACATGACACAGTTTAAGGTTGCCATACTCTATCAACTCATAAAGGGAAATCATGAGTATATACATATTGACGAAGGCTTAAAGTAGAGGGACACTGAAAAACAAAATGCAAAGCTCCTTAACATGGAAACTATTAGCTAGTAACAAAAGCATCATTTACCCAGTCAAACAAGAAAGTGAGATCTTTCAAAGAATGGCACTCTCAAAATTTGCACAATGTTCTCCTTGTTGGAGATCCCAACTTCTACAACATCCCGTTGTTTTTCATATTTCTCTTAAGAAAGGAAAGAAATCAGTAGGAAATATACTCGAGGAATATAAGATAAATCATTTACCATCCCCTTGCTTTCATATTTCTAGACAGAACATATCGTGATTGATTTGCAGTCATCAAGCTCAGAAAAGCTCTCAAGACATCCTTTTCAAAGAACGTTATAAAAGACCAGAATAAGGGAACATTCTTGAGGACTACAAAGTGAATCATAACTAGGCAAAGAATTCAATAGGACCAATAATCATAACTTAAGCAAAGAAATCAATAGGACCAATAATCATAACTTAAGCAAAGAAATCAATAGGACCAATAATCATAACTTAAGCAATATCAACAAAAAAAATACACGAGCAACGACGTCGGCATCAACAACAGGGACACCATGGGCCTTGAAATAGTTGGAGACTGTACTCTTCCCTGATGCAATTCCACCAGTCAGACCGACTATCCTCATTCTTCTTGTTTTACTCTAGTTATAGGATCAAACTCTTTGAAGAGTGGGACACGATCTGTATACTACAAACCAGAAAAAAGGTATATTTGTCATTCTCACTTCATTATCAAAATCACCATCAACATGTAAACCTTAAATGATACAACCTCAACACACAATCTCATAAAAAAAAAAAACAAGTCAGTTAGGTCGGCAACAATAAACATTGAATATGACTTTTTATAAGAACCACCAAGGTCTATTATTAAAGAGAAACGCAGCATTCATTTGCTTATTCCATCTAAACCAAAAAGCTTTGATTTTCCGTATGTTTATTGACAATCAGCAGACCAACATAACGTAGACACACAGACTTAAAGGCGGGATAATAGCAGAAAGAGGGGCTGCCAATCCATTATGTGGAAGTGAGACCACAGACATATCTCATTTCACCACAACCGCTCTATGTTATAATGGGGTTAAAAAAAACAAGGATGTTATCATGCTAACATGAGCTGCTTCAATTACAGCTTCAAAACTCCTACATGAGCAGCATCTGGAGTCCAATTATTCATTGCTCTCTAAATTTCCACGGAAGATTCTAGCGATATCTTCAATTCTTCAATATAGTTTCAAATTAGTTCAAAGACCCGAATCCAAGCAATGTGAGGAAACCTTTTGGCTCACTGGACATGATCTGAATTTCGTCATTGAATTTACTTCAAAAGAGCAGGATATTTATCTACGCTTATGGGTCAAAGCTAACCAAGGAAACAATAAGTTGTCGTGAACCAACAAGGAATCGAAAAATCTCAACATTCTAAACAGAATTTGCAAAATCAACGTCAAACATTAAATGTTCGGGGATTTCATCACCCCCATAGTAACTCAAACTATCAAAAGGGACGATATTCTTGATAATGCCAAGTTAAAACCCGCAAGATACGAGAGATTACAAAGCTTATCTGAGTCGGATATAACCAAACCAGGAAAAAGGAAAGCAAAACAAAAGGGATTACGGTCACCTGTAAGTTCAAAGGTCTCAAAGGAGAAGACTTGGGAGAAGACGAGGGTTGGAGAGCGGTGAAGAGTCAAGGCCTACAGGGCAAGCACGTGCGCAAGCACGCGCGCATTCGATAATTGAAATAAACCAGATGCGGACCAGCGGCGGCGAAGAGGGCGATGGCAACGGGACTCGAGAGAAGGGAGATACGGCGACGGCGACGGCGACGCCGGCGCGACTCTGAGAGAGAGAGAGAGAGATATATATATATATATATATATATATATATATACACGAAAATGGTGGTGGCCAAAGAGACTTCGCTGCCGATGGCGTCGCAGCGAGACGACGAACCTGGGGGTGAGGCTCGCCGGCGCCGCTGGGGGTGTTTCTCCGTTGATTTGCTCTGGCTCACTGGGGGCTTGGAATCTTGGATCACTCATTTCGTGAAGATCGTGGGAAACCAGGAAAGGACTCGGATTCGTACATGGGCCGGGCTCTGTTGGTACGGTATTTAAGCTACAATGGGCCTATTGGTCGGCCCGAAAGGCCCGTGGCAATTAAATAGGCATTTTCTATTATCCACATAGATATCGTATTGTAATTCCTTCATTAAGGGTTATCTCTAAAATTAACATTATGTACAAAGTTACAAACGAAGTCAGGATTTAGGTGAAGGTGGGAGAAATTCATCGACGAAAATATGAAGTTAACAAACATTTTAGCATAAAAACTTGAATAAACTTACACGCGCTAAAGAGTATTTTACTCATTAATAAGTTAAAAAAAATACAAATATCGCATAATTTTTTTTGTACATTTTCTCAAGCTTTTCTTATTCTATTCGTGATCTAAAGTGAAGGCGGAATTCGCTTTTTCTAACGATCATCTCTTTCAAAAAGAGAAAAAAAATACTGTAAGATATATAATTACAATCTTCTTGAAACAATTACTTTCGAATTTATCTTCCAATGATATTAAAAATTGAAAAAAGGGAGTAGTTATAAAATGTATGGACATAGATACATAATTCATTCAGTTAATTACAACTTGACGGATGAACTGTGAAGTGTACTTATTTCAACATGTGAATAAGTAAACAGGTTATCAATTAATTTAAAATTATGTCAGAATAATTTGTTAGATAGATTATTTTATGGTTTTTTAAGTTAATATTGACAGGTATAAATATCAGAATAACATTAATTTACAAAATAAGGAAATAAGTAATTTAACTTAGTCCAAACCTATGTAGCACCGATACGACACGGACATGGGGACACGATACGACACGACACGCCGACACGGCAGTTCTCAAAAAATAGAGAATTCCGACACGGCGGGACACGGCGCATATATATATATATATATATATTTAAGATTTTGAATCATAAGGAATTAAGTGACGATTATTGAACGATTCTTGAGACATCAGTCATGTTAAATTAGGTTTCGAAAATTTTAAGCGCCGCGTCCGTTCAGTACATCAAATACCCGATTAGTTCTAGATTACCAAAAGTCTCATTTGCCCCTCAATCATACACAAAAGACTTGAATGGTGAGTTGACATAATAGGCCCCACAAATTAAAATTTCCACCAGCCCATCACTTCTCCCCTCAGGTCAATATCCCTCTCCTCTCTCCTCTCTCTCCGCACGGCCCCAATTGAATTTCACTTCATTACCTCATTTGGGCCACGATCAGCTCGTCACTTCTTTTGCCTTTTTTTTTTTTTTGGTTGAACTCTCTCTCTCTCTCTCTCTCCGGCGGTTTCCATTTTCACTTTCGGTGTGAACAGAGCGGGATTAGAAAACGCCTCGCCCCGTCGGCCTCCAACCCCGACGCCTCCGACTCTGCGATTTTTGAAGAACGGAACCCTAATTAGCCCCAACATGTTCTTGGCGTTCGATTCTCTCGTCCCAGCGCGGCTAAGTCATGAGCAGGAAACGCCTCGCCCCGTCGGCCTCCAACCCTGACGCCTCCGACTCCGCGGTGAGTCCCTCTTCATTTAAAAAAAACCTAACTTTGCTTCGATCCTGCTCCGGGTTTCTTCATCCCGTCTCTCCGACTCCGCAGTGAGTTCTCCGACCGCTGCCCCCCACCACCGAGCCCGAACCAGCCCCCGCTTCCCCCTCCCTACTCTGTTTTGCTTCAACCCCCTGCTCAGCTTCGGTTTGAACATCGCGACGCCCTTCGACCACCATCAGCCACCACATCGTTGCCCTCCGTGAGCCTTAGACCCTCGTGCGGCCTCTCCGACAGCCCTAAAGCCGCGGAACAGCCTGTAGAGAAGCCCTCGGTCGGATTTTTCCCATTTTCCCTCGGACACGGCTGTTTTTGCCTTTTCCCCATCCGGACACGCGGCCAGCCGTGTCTGAGCCGTGTCGGCGTGTCACCGTGTCCGACACGCAGAAATCTTGAAGAGTGGCGTGTCCGTGCTACATAGGTCCAAACATGCCAATTGACATGCCATACGGTTTTAGAGAAAATTCCAAATAAAAGCCAGAAATGCTTTTATTTTCTCAAATAAAAACATGAAGTGGATATTATTTTAAATAAAGATATGAAATGCTCAACGCGTTGTTGCATCTTGCAAGGCAGCCACTCTGGACCCCTCAGCCGCGCTCGGGCAACACGGCCCTCTCCCGAGCATGGCCGAGGTTCTTAAGGCCGAGTGCAAGAGCCCGATTGTGGTCGGCTTGATCTCGTTGATGAGATCTGCGTCTTCAAATTTTATCAACAGCTTGATGGTTAGTTGTTGCAGCCTTTCGGCGGAATCGAAGTAGCGAAAAAACTGAAATTCACAGGAAGGGGTGGGAGGTGATGAAAAACTAGGAAAGGTTGTGGGGGGGGTTTGGGTTTCAAGAACCTCGTCGCTCCCAACAAGGCAATGTTGGGAAACAGGCAAGGAGGCTCATGCAAGCCCCTTCAGCTTTCAGGCCTTCGGGGTTCATTACTAAAAGGGAGGAAATTCCCTACAGGGGATTTCTGGAGTGCTAAAAGAAAGCTATAGACCGTCCTAGGGTTGGCAGAGAGCTTGCTGATGGGTAGCGATATGCTAGACCAAGAAGTCAGGTGGTCGGTGGGAGACGGCACTAAGATTAGATTGGGAGACGACAGGTGATTACACAGAGGAAGTATAGGAGGACCAGCAAACCAAGGAGGAGATCCCCTGTTTGCGGTTGATTTGATCAACCAAGAATCCAAGTAATGGGATGTGATGTGCAGAATTTAGTGCTTGAAATTCTTGCGATCCCACTCAGCCCTAACATGGGGACGGACGAACTCATTTGGACCGGCAATAGATCTGGTTCTTACTCGGTCAAGAGTGGGTACAACAGAGCTTATACAGCAGACGAGAGCAGCAACAATACCCAGCCATCTACATCCTACCAGCCTCCCAAAGCCTTACGGAACATGACTTGGCAAAGTCACACGACTCACGCCTACGCCCAAGATCAAAATTTTCAGATGGAGAATATGTTCAAATGCGCTTCCCACTAATGAAAACTCTACACGAGATGGAAAATTCTACCTGATCCCGCTTTGTCCGATATGTCACCAAGCGCCGGAAACAGTGGAGCATCTGTTCATACTTAGCGATTGGACCCCCCAAAAAAAATGATTAAATGAAAATAAGAAAAAGAAATTAAAAATGATTTAAAAAACAAAAAAAAAAAAAAAAAAAATAGATGGGTTGCTCGGCACTTTGCCGAGCGAGACCCAAACTAGTAAATATTTTTTTAACTTGTTTTGGTAATTTTTTTTAATCCTATTTTAGAAAAAAGCCCGAGTTTGTAAACACATATATATATGGTCAGGGTAGGGATCACCACCACCATTCATAATCATATCTACACTACAGCCACATTCAAGCAAAATCTTACCTATACTTCCCTCCTTTTGCCGTCGCACTCGTCTTCTCCTCGACTCCATCACTGTCGTCACTGCCACTCCCATCGTCCGCAGTTGGGATTGGGAATAGGACCTACGCGCGATCCTTACATCTATCCACAAAAACGGTCAAGAGTTTCATAAACTGCTCATTTGGAAAGTCGAGGTCGTTATGTTGTTCCCTCAAAGAACACAATAATTATAATAACCACAGACTACCACGGAATAAGACCGGACAACGACTCTACTTTCATGCCATATGACCTCTACAGGTGCCATGAATCGCACGCGCATGAACATATGTATGATTCGCCATTTCAAGACTTTTGCAACGCAATGCACGTCCGTGGCCCATATGAAGGCGACGAGGAGAGAGCGAGCTGGCCGAGGGCGAGCAGAGGGATGAGACGGGCAAGGCAAGAGCTCGAGGGACTACCGCCGGAGTCGCGAGCTTGACGATTGAGAGGGAGAGTCGGCGTTGGGTCGGGGTGAGAGAGGAGAGAGCCGGCAAGAGAGAGAGAGAGGGTATGGAGGGAGATTATGCGGGGGAGAGGGGAGAGAGGTTATTTATAGGGTGAGGCTTTTTTCAATTGTCGGTGATGCCTTGTAGGACAGTCAGCGTTCACATAAATTATTTTCCATCTAAATTGGCAAGATGGACTAAATCGATACCAATTTAAAACTGAGACGGGCAAGGCAAGGCAAGAGAGTGATTCTTTCCTTCGTTTTCCTGTTCTTTTCTCAGTTGCCGGTGAGGGCTTGACAGCCCTTGCCCACAGAAAAGAATAGAAAACATTAATAGTAAAAATTACCACGTAAGACGGTTGGCGTCTATATTAATAATTTCTAGCCAAAAATTGGCCAAACATAGTTAGCCAAAGGTAAATTTGTTTAGGACTCAATTATCAAAATTACAAGATTTAGGACTAAATTGACAAAAATGCAATAGACTTAAGATTTTTTGGACAATTTTCTCAATTACAAACCATCGAATGCTTCCACAAAGGCTAGCCTCCATCGTCCAAATGCTCCTATCTCCCCTCCAACAGACCACCGTCCGCCGCCATCGCCGCCAACTGCCAACTCTGTCAGGACCTTCGCTACAATCGACTCACCTCTCCATTGTCATCATCGACCCTTTCCCTCATCATGAGACGCCGGATTTGGGTCATGTCAGTGAGCTTAGATCTAGTGCCGCCATGGCCATAAGACACCAGATCCAGATTTGATATGGCTGTGCCGAGAATAATTACATTTTATGCCTCTACTTGTTTTGTGAAAAATAACTTCCAAGAAAATATTTTTTTGGATTTTGTGCTTCATGACTACATTCCTTTTCTTTTTTTAACTAATTTTTAAAAATATTTCTGATTTTTTTAAGATATTTTTCATGTGTGCTATTTTTAGATTATTTTAATTTTTGTATGTTTCCTCCTCCTCCTCCTTCTTCTAACCGTCACTAGCCACAGGCAAGGGACGGGCATCGTCAGCCTCTAGCAAGACTCCGCCTCTCTAGATGCGGCGACGTCGAGGCTCGGGTGAGCTTGCCTGAGGCCGCGGGATTGAGCTCGCTGTCCTCGAGGAGGCCGGCCCTCGCTTGTGGCCCTTGACGTGACCGGAGATTGGCAAAGTTAGAAAGAAAAGAAAAGAACAAAAAAGACAAAGAATAAAAAAAAAATACATGTAAAAATTATTTGCAAATGCAAAAAAAAATTAAAATATTTTGATTTTTTTTATAATACAAAAATTGTTCACGTTGGCTTGCGGCAAGAAGTGAGATCCACATTAGTAATTTCTAACTAAATGATGACTAAGAAATCAAATGGGATTTTCGGCAAAAAAATATTTTCAGTTTATTTTAAAGTTTCAGCTAAATACTGAAAAATATTTAAAAATATTTTATGAAAATATTTTCAAAAAAAGTTATATTTTTTGCGGAAAAAACTCATCCTAAGACAAATTATGTCTTATTTTCATCCGAAAGTCAATAATCGCTGTCTAAAACGTGGGAAACTTCATAAAGGAGAACAAACGGGGCCTAAAGGAACCCACATCATTGTCTTTCCCTCCATTAGTCTCTGTCGGCTCATATTATATATATAAGTGGACTGCCACGTGATTTGGCAGAAAAGGTTTAAAAAATTCGCCCTTTTTATTTCGATAAGCAATTGTTAAAAAGAAAATTTGCGTATCAAGTGAAAAAAAAAAAACTAGTTCTTAATTGGAAAAATGATATAAACAGCTCATGAACTTTGATTTAAGGTACAATGCCGTTCCTCAAGTTTTAATTTTTTCAATATGATCCCTAAATTATTGATAAACGTTTGATATGATCTCTAAACTATATGAAAATATTCAATATTATATTTACGTCAGTTCAAGTTTAATGAAAATTTATTGATGTGTCTTCCAATAAGTCAAATTTAAACAATGGACAACAAAAAAAGAAAAAGTTGCACGCTCATTATCCACGTAAGATATGATAATCCACGTTATCAAATAACGCTGAACATATTAGCATTAATTTTATTTTTTTCATTTTCCAAAGCTAGTGTATAAAAAGATGAACATATTGACTCCTGATTTTCAAAAATCAAACACAACATACGATAATTGACATCGTTAATTTGTTATTTTGAACAACGAGAATGACCGCACTGAACATTTATCAATAGTTCATGATCATATTAAATAAATTAAAATTTTAAATACTATATTACACATTTTGGCCAAAATTCATAGGTCATTTGTGTCGATTTTTGTCTGCTTAGTTATTCCCGACGTGTGAAAATTGATCTTCAAGTGAAATTGATCCGAAGATTATTCAATTCTTGTTCTGCTGCTTTGACTGGCAAGCAGCAACACGTGCAGCGCGAAATTTGCTTCTGCGCACACGCAGACCTTGCGAAAACTTTCTCAGAGCTTGCCCCTTTTTTCCCCTGTTTCTCACGAGTACGGTGAACTGCCAACTGTTGCTTTCTCTAACTTTGCAAGTATAAAGTTGCAGAAGATACTGCGGCCATGGCACCTGCAGAGACTTAGAGAGAGAGAGAGAGAGAGGTGAAGGGTTAGTCGACATAGTCTTATTTACTTTTCCCCCGTCGTCCTTTCCGGTGAGTAGCCGCCGCCGCAGCAAAGGGAGGCTGCCGCCAGCGACGAACCCTCACCGACCCACCTTCAACTGCGATCACTGCCGCCACTGATCGCCAAAAGTTTTGGTCTCGAGAAGTTCTTGCCAACCAAATTTCGAAATTACTTTTCTCTAATGGCCGAATTATTTGGATTGCATGAGCCACGCTCGAACTACTGTCTAGCGACCGAAGTTTCATGTTCTTGTTGCCGAAAGGGATTGAGAGGGCTGCTCTCGGGTCATTTTTGGCGGTCAACGTTGGCAAACTTGATCGAAAATGGATTTGGGGAATAAGTTCAGACAAACACCTTCTCATTAGCCTATGACGCTACACTGAATCAAAAGCGAAAGCAGACATTTTTGCACGACATTCATCTCTCTCTCTCTCTCGTCTTCTCCACTTCACTTCACTTCACTTCTTATCCTCGCCGAAGTTCATGCCCTCGGCCACCTTCTTGAACGCCGCCCGCCCGGACATCTCCTCCCACCACGCCTTCACGCGGGCACGGCCGGCGACCGCCCCCGCCGCCCACGGCGTCTTCATGAAGTAGAACATATAGGGGAAGTGGTGAAGGTCGGCGAGGGAGAAGAAGTCGCCGGCGAGGAACTTGGCCTTGGCCAGCCTCGCCTCGTACACGTCGAGGACCCCGGCGAGTTTCGCGAGTTGGTCGTCGATGAGGGCCTGGTCCGGCGCCTTGCCCTGGAGCGGGGCCACGAAGTGCTGGTAGATGATGGGCGACATCACCGGCTGGAAGTGGTGGGACTCGACCTCGACCCACACGCGGACGGCGACGGACTCCTCAGGGCTGTCGGAGCGGAGCAGGTCGTCGGTGCCCGGGGTGTTGTACTTCTTGGATATGTACTCCGTGATCGCTCTCGATTCTGATACCGTCATTTCATTTTCCCGGAAAACAAGAGAAACGAGATATGGTAATTAAGACCACAAATCAGCCAAATACAGCGAGCGAGCACGAAAAACTGACCGAAAATGGTGAGATCGCCATCTTCCAGGACCGGAATCTTCCCGAAAGGCTGCAACAAAAGCAGAAGAAGAGCAAATGATCAACAGAAACAACCCAGGAAAATAGAGGACACACTAAGCAGCAACACAGTAGAGAGTCGATGAGAATCATCGCCAAGTCTTTTCTCTGTACATTCTTGGCGAGGAAATCCGGCGCCTTCTGTTCGCCGGCGAACATGTTGACAGGGACGAGCTCGAACTCGACCCCTTTCTCGTAGAGGCACGCCATCACCCTCACCGTGCACGACGACATCGGGTGCCCGTACAGCTTAACTCCCATTTTTTCTCACACTTCGCTAGAGAGAGAGAGAGAGAGGTGATTTCAGAGCGAAGAAGACGAAGAAGAGCGAAGAGCGACGAGGGCTTTTATATACGTGGTGGGGAGTGGTTGGATTGGAGTGCTTTCAGACGCTAACTTGCTTATACAGACACGATGCATGTGAAGATCTGGACTTTTTACAGTGGCACACATGCAACATTTCCATGTCGTACTGCAAAACTTTCTGACCGCGACAAGGATTGGACCGATCCCATCTTTTGTCTTTCTTTTTACATAATGCATTACTTCGTCGGAACAAATACAGACTTTAGATTGTCCCTCCTGGGTTATCAGATGAATACACCATTGCATCGTATAGACCCGATATTAACTCGTTTCGCTCGACAACAAATGAAGTCCGGGAAGGACTGCACTGGACATTTACCGAAAGTTCCGAGGGCCACATTGACCAAATTAAAAAAGTCCGAAGACCATTTGTGTTACTAGTGTTCTTATGTTGTCTTGACCAAGTCTCGAGCTTATTTTCTAGACTAGAAGTGATTGGTTAACAACCTAATATTTAATGCATCCATAGGATTAGATGGAAAATGAGTGGCAAAGAGAGAGAGAGAGGAAGAGTAGGTAGTTAAACGTGGCATGTTGATTCTAAACCTACCGAGCCACGGGATGATGATGAAGGTGATGGCTTCACAAATTACTCTCGGCCTCTCTAATGGAGATTAGAGTTGATGATTATCTGCCTCGCGGGCTTAATTAACTTGAGTTGGAATTATCAACTTTGCCCTTTCATTTTTTTTTCCTAAGCTCTGTCGGAAAAATGGAGTACCCTTTTTCGTCCTCCTCACGAAAGAGTCCCACCTCCTTTCTTAAAAACAGCCAACACGGGATCGTCCTGCTTAACTTTTAAGGGGCGTGGACGAGCCCATAAGACTGCGTATGGTAACATTTTTGTTCCTGAGAATATTTTTGAAACATAAATTTTTTTTTATGTTTCTATTCCCGGCTACGATGTTTGAGAACAGAAACTCTTTTGGTAACTACATAAAGTTTCTGTTCCTGAAACAAAAAAAAATAAAGAAACTTATTTGGTAACTACAAAAAATTGTTCCTTTTTTATTTAATTAAGGAGATTATATGTATTAAAATTAAGATGTCTTTATCTTTTTAGCTGAATAAATCAAATTAAATCTCATTTGTAAGTAATTTATGCACAATTTATCAAATTACAATATGGACGAGATCAATTATAAAAAAATAATATGAAAGAGATCGCGAATTGCAATTGGACAATGAGAACATCAAATATATTTACTAAAGTAAGAAAAAATTACAATTATAAGTCACACATACATGTTCTTGAATAGCTAAAACTATGATTACATTGAAGCGGAGACCCGTATGAAAATATTAATTACGCTTTGAGTGAAATCGGAGACTAAAATGAAAAATATTTGTGCATTTAGGTAGTTTTAGTCTAATTGTGCAACTATTTCAAACATGAGGACTGAAATGAGATGCAGGGCATCAAAGTCTCATGTTATGACTCTAAAGTAACGAATTTTACCTAAAATGATTTAACATGAAATTTTTTAGTCAATTTAGGATCATGTTCAATGAAGAGGTATGTGGTCCTAAACTGAAATTTTAAAACTTTAAGAGGCCAAAATGAAAAGTGAATTAAAATAAAAATATATACTATTTTTGCGCATTTTTTTTACCACGAATACTATTTTTCTTGGTTTTTGGCTATTTTTATAATTAAAATAAATCAGAAAAATGTCAAAAATTAAGAAAAAAAATTGTTCAAAATTGGTTCCTAAAGCTTGGCCAAAGCTTTCGAGATTGATTTTGTAATTTTATGAATTATTTTGATATTTTTAATTATTATTTTTAAATAAAATGATAAAAAAAATTAAGTGTCAACATCGTACGAAAGCAAAAGAGTAGAGAGTATATTCAAAAATAAAAAATTTCCCAATTTTTTATAAAAAATGTTCCTAATGTGTTTCTAAAAAGTATTCTAGAAATACAGAAGCAAGTTTTTTTTGTTTCTTATTTCTGCTCTATAAGTGTTTCTGTTTCTCAAAAGTGTTCCTAGAATACTTTGAGAACACTTTTTTACCATACGCATTTCTATTCTGAAAGTGTTCTGGGGACACTTTCGGTACAGAAATACTTTTTAGAGAGTGTTACCATATAGGTCCTAAGAGAGCGAGAAGATTAGCAAAAGATTTTCGCAGAGGGGTAGTTACTAAACAGTCGTAAACCCGTTGTGCAGAATCCAATTCGATCCTAAACTAAGCCCTCGCACAAAATTCTAATACAATTCTTGCCGTCAATTTTTGTCGGGAGACATCAACGTGGCTTTTCGTCGTCCCTGACCCTCCTATGTGACATGCTGACGTGGACAACTTGTGGATCTACGTGTCAGCAAAGATATCAGTTTGATCATATGCTTGTACACAATTTGGTCATATGGGTCGGCCCAAAACCAATAGCAATCGCTCACCTAAACAATAACGTAGAAAGAATTGGTCTTATTCTAGTGGGGCAAACCCCATTTCTATGAGGTAGATGCGATTTCAAGGCGGCAATTAGCTGGAAATACTACATTGAAATTGCATACAAAAGTTGAGGACTACATTGACAAAATTGAAAAAAAAAATCTAAAATCGAATTAACACCCTTGCAATAAGTTTAGAACCGAATAAAAACAATCTGTAGTTTCATTTGCCATTGTCCTCTTTGTTCTTTTATTCCTTCTCGCAACATGTTGAATCTCTACTCGACAACAACACTGTCTGGTCAATTACACGAAAGCTACATGTCCAAACAAAGTAAAAAAAGGAGGACATGAAAAGTGATATGGTGGAATTTATTTTTTTTTTTCTTGAGAAAAAAACAAAATTAAATAGTGAATTAATGGACTCTTGGTCAGCAAGCTCTGGGGTTCCAGCCGGTCCCATTGGGTTAATCAAAACTTGGAGGTCCAGTTTCTGTATAATCCTCATTTTTTTAATGTCTGCGCCGTTCGCTAATTACGAAGCACTTTAATTTCTCGTATAGTAGAGTCATTTTCTTTACTATTTGTTTGACAAACTTATAAGTTATATGTACGAATATATATATATTTATATTGAGTATCTAGCATTTGAACTTCACAAATATGGAAACTACTAAAGTAAGCAGGGTCACATGGTTCGCTCTGAATCCCAATGCTCGGATGGAACTTCGGAGTTCATAATCCACCTTGGATTAAGAACATAATCGCGATATGAAAAGGCCTTCATGCAGCCCCTGATCTCTTAATCTAGGTCTCTATGGTTGGTGAATGTGCTTTAATTTGTTCATAGAACGGTCAAAGACCATGTAAATTTAATCATTGTCGGACCCAGAGAAGAACAAATGGCACTACCGATGCAGCTGTAGACTATAGCATTAATTAACAAAATAATCACAATTCGTTCCTGTTCTTTTTCTAGGGTTTTCAACTAGTTGACTTGTGGTTTCATCTAAGCTTGGTCTTGAACGGAAAGGTTAAATGTAGGTTAGCCCCCGCCAATCACCATGTGCATCGACTCAAAGACATTGTTCAAAAATGGTCTGATTTCGATTTTTCCGTTGATTTCTTACTAGAGAATCCCTCCCTTGCGTCGCCTCAAAAATTTAATATTTCTATGGTTGTAATTCCTTCCCAAATCGAGCTCCTCACTAGGTTATTAACCCCCTACCTCCGCCATCGGTGTTCATACTTGTCGCACACCTCCGAAGGCGTCTTCGAGGACATGTAAAGGGGAAACTCCGCCCCGGCGGCATTAGAGTGACTTGGCCAACTAGTGAATGCCTCAGCCTCGTGTTGGTCCTTATAGCTAAAAGATAAGAGCTCAGATAAGCAATCACGTCGTCATATTATAAGTATCAATCGAAATAATTACAAGGGTCTGAAATTTTTCGAGGCAGCCAACCCAAACGTCTACATGTGAAAGCTCATAGGCTACCATATTTTTATAATTATCAAGCTGTGGGGCATTAAATTGTAACTTGGTCGCTCCTGGAAGCCTTTGGTTTGTCAATGCAGTTTTCCGATATCACGCTATCGTGTGGGCCGACGTCCTTCCTAAGTTAGATAGACCACCGCTCTGTGTTCATAGGGAAATAATGATGTTGGACCACTCTTTTGGTGAATAATTCCCCCCTTTAAAAAAAAAAGAAAATAAATTTCTTGGACGAGGAGATAGCCGAGGCTGTTCACTGTATACTTTACTATTAACATTTCTTCTATTTCGTTTTTTCTAGAGAGGAGGGAGTAAATAATAATCAGTCAAATCAAACCACAAATTTCAGTGCAGTGATCTGATGTTTTTTTTTTCTTTTTTTAGAGACTTTCGCGAATCGTCTTGAGATCCGGACATTGGGTTTGCCTCAGAATGCGTACACGACACCCACGTCTCAGATTATTATGTAACGTGACATGAAACAACTGCAGGTTTTTTTGTTCATCGTGTCTGAGCAACTCCTCGGATTAGTTTATATACTTTGCCCTTTTACTTAAACAAAAATAATAATAAAAGAATACATGTAAAGGGTACTTTTTTTTTTGGCCCAAATTAAAAAAAAAAGATTTGGAGGACGATAAATGGGAAAAGGATTTAATGACATAAATTTAAAAGTGACATTAAATCTGGGACTTCTAATTCAAAATGAACGACACATATCAATCAACAATTTTTTAGTGGGAAATTGATCTGGACTATTCATTTTGAATTGGACGGCTTACATCGATCATGGTAAGAAATGGTATAAAATTTTTAATGATAGGAAATCCAAATCCCGATAAATGTGGAGGTAAATGAAACGGGGTTCTAAAAAACAGAGTAAAAACATCGGATTGCTTTGCGAGTTACGGACATATGTATTTGAGGGGATCGCGACAAAGATTGCGATTTAACCATACTCAAAACGAACCGTTTAAAGCCCTCGAAGGTTCTCTACCACGTCGAATGTGAATGACCGTGTGACACATGCTTAGTCAGTTAATTTGACAAAGCTATGAAACCTCATCAATGTAAGAGTCGGGAAAAAAAATTTGAATTCTTATTTTCAATTGCTTTTTTTTTTCTTTAGCCAGTTGGGGGGGGGGGGGGGGTGGTGTTGTGGAAATCTATTTTGAAGCAAGGTAGTAGATGCCGCAGGCCTAAAGGCTCGATTCAAACACGAAATCGCTCCTAGACTAGGCCCGAGACCCTCAATAGTCGATGACAAATTGACAACGATTCAGAATTGATTGCATGTATGTCCACACGACATGATACTAGATTGAAAGCTAACCTTAAAAGTCGGTGAAATAATTTATAAGAAAAATTCAAGAAAATGCTCTCGAGAAGCTTGATACACGAAACCCATTTTTCAAATTGTGGCTTGAACCACATGTGGTCAGAGCGACAAAAGATGTCGGATTGGGGGGGGCATCTTTTGAATAATTCAAAAGCAAATCCACAATCCAAAATCCAGTACGTATCCATCCCCTGCATGTCGTCCATCTTTCGCATTTCAAAAGGGGAGAGGATGCAGATTTCGCATATCCTGCTCTCCCTTTTGTTCTTCAGTGCTCCAAGAATCCACTTCAACAAGCCCGGAACTATGTTCTTTCCGATTCAGGCGACGATGCTTTGGATGATTACAACGGAATTTGTTTTGTATTGATCGGTCGGGCCGGAATTGCATGAGTAGAATCGAGGAAGCGCGGTTCTATTTTCTTTTCTTTTCTTTTTCCTTTTTTTTTTCGGTCTTTACATAGATTCTCTCCGGACAAAGTGAGATCACATGCCAACTTTACACAATACTCTAGGATTTACATAAGGTACAAGAAAGTTCTATATAGGGACACATTCAAAAACTTACACAATAAAGAGCAGAGGAAAAGTCCGGGAAGGCGTCATCACGAGGCTTGGGATTCCAGAAAGTTGAGGTACTCCAACTGGGTCATCTCTCCACCAGTTACTTGATCAAATTGACATCGATAAAAGCTACAAACAAATTCAACCCGCAGTTATTTACGAGCCAATTCCATAAATGGCCTTTCACATAAAGTTTAGAGAGAGAGAGAGATGATGATGATGATGATGATGATGATGATGGACGAAAGAAAGTAGCTAGTCGTATGCTCAATGTTATCTAGTAGAACTTTGCCACTTCTTGATAGAAAGTGGTGCCAGAGAGGAAAAGCCACAAACCCCAGTTTGGTAAGAACATGGAGATCTCAACTAAACTCGCAGATTTTTTCATCAATATATGAGCTCTCTTCATGCAAGGCTGTAGAAACAACAGTAATACAATAATATGAAAATACCTTCCATCCATCCCAAGAATGACAACCGTGTTCTTCTCATGACCGAAAGCAACAATATGTGGAGATCCTTCACGCAAGTGATACTGAGCCACAGACCACTCTGAGCTAAAATATTTAGGCAAAACTCCTGCACAAGAAAATTCACATTTAAAACCAACTCGGTGAAAATGCAGTAAGAAGCAAAGTTATTATCCACAGACGAACAAAGACACGACGCTAGTCCAACTGCCTAATACACCATACTTACGGCTCTCAAAACAACACATTGCTGTTCACTGAAGACTCTCAGGACACACAGAAATGAAGGGATGAGACCAAGTATGGTGTCTCATAGGGCCAAAACTTCTCATGAATCCATCCTATTTGGTCAGGGTCCTCCAGATGACAACTAGATTTAATTAATGCGTCAATGCAGCTGTAGAACTTTATTCATGGCATTTTCCGATGAGGTGTGATGAAAAAGCAACTCATCCTAAGACTTGTACAGCCCGTTAATAGCAACTCCACGTGCTTTACAGTAGAAAGCCTGCAGGTGAATTGAGTATCTAAAATTTATTTATGCTTTCCAGCAAAAGCTGAGCCTGAGAGAAACTTCATTTGGACCCTTATGCAGTAAATGAGGAGCATTTTCTTGCCTAATGTCATGACGCATGGAATGTATTAGATTAAATTTCAATGTTACCCGAAACTTAGCAAGAAACATCAGCAGCGAAAACATATCCTTAAACACGAAGTTTAGCCAACTTATTTTAAGTGATTCCCTGGAAATATCAAAGCTTCTAAGCATCCATGACCCTAAAAAGGTAATAAAATGTCAATTATTTCTGCATCAGAAGATATTCAACAAGAATCTATGTTGAAGCAAGAGCAAAGCATATTGCAAGTATGATGCTCGTCGATAAATGGTGTCAGCATCTTCTGGAGGACAATTTTCAGTAGCTCAGCTCAAACGTATTATCAAGAATGCTATATGAACATCCAAAACCATCAGAAAACGAATGAGTATAGCAACCTGCTTGATTATTGGCCACGATATTTAAACTTAGTGATAGCACGCAGGTCGTTCATCTACAGGAGGCATTTTACCTCTAATAAACGAGAGAGATGAATTTGGCAATGTAACAGCAGAACTAGAATCGGATGCACTTCCAGAAGCATCATTGCCTGTGGATCCTGAGTTGACTTTAAGGCCGAAAACATGGACAGTACCCTTGTCACTTGAAACTGCTAACCACTGTGCAGTTGATGAGAAAGCCAAACTATGGATTTCCGCTCTATCCGCACCTCTTCTCACCTGCATATTTTTTGTCGGTTGGAATCATCAATATATTTTGGAATCAATATAAAAACTAATTACAATTGGATCAGTTCACATCTTTCAGAAGAATAGTCAAACTAACAAAGAAAAATGAAAAGAAGCCAAACAGAACATGCTATATGACTACAAGTTCATATTTCGATATAATGAATTAGCAGCATTATAAAAATTTCGAGGCTGGATGAAAACCATACTAGGACGGCTTAGACAACTTATGCCGTCATACATAAAGAATCAAAATCCAGAAGCCAACTTAAAGAGAATTAAAATTAGTAGTCACAAAACATCAACCCAATTTCTACCTTTGAAATGCCAACAAGTGATGGCCACAGTGAAATTGCCAACAAGTGCAATTGCGACAAAAGTGCTTGTCTTTTTCTAAAATGCAAAAAGCTTTGAAAAAGAGTCCAGAGGCTTCACAAATTAAACATGTGGATTGGTCCATGATTAAAAAAACTGAGCCAATGGAAACTTTTCAAACACAATTGAACATTCTCTAATTGGACCAGCATGATAAGAAAATAACAAGGATTCAACCTAGAGCCAACTGCCCATAAGGGAAAAATGAAGATCAACTGCAGTATATGGCTGTCAATGGTAGGAACAGCACGTAGGTAACACTACATCTTACCAGCAAACAACTGAATTGCCTCAACACCCCATGCGTCTTAACATGGTGGACTCACAACCAATGTAATTCACAAGTCAGCATTGTGAAATCCAAAGTTCCAACCTAACTCTCAAATAAAAAGGTCCAGGAAAAATAACCCGCACAGAACAGGGTTCAAGATAATAAACTATAATTCGCATTAGCAACATTGTGAGACTAATGGAACTATGAGTTACACAGGGTAGTCCAACCAATTAAGCAAAGACAAGAAGAAATAGAAGTTTTCCCAACATGGTAGATGTTATTTACAAGTAACCAGCTCCTAAGAAACAAAACACTACTCACTGCATAAACCCCCAGACAATTAAATCACGATACTTTTTCATAGTTTTACTCACCAAAGTCATTTTCCAGATTTCAAACCCATGTTTTGCTGTGACATTTTCTCCTAAAAGGAGTACGTCATTTGACAAATCAAAAGTTCTTCCAATTCACTCGTTTCCCAGCTCAACAAAGGGCAGTGAAAACCTCAATTTAGCTACAATAAAGTGCGGAAACCACATTCCAGTTCCACATGGACTAATTCCTCAATCACGACAACTTACCTCCTGCAACAGAGTGCCATCACCTGCATTAAATACTCTAATGAGAGTCCCTTTCGTGCTTGCCGTAGCCAGGAACTTGCCGTCCTGAGAAAGCGCGAAGCAGGCGATCCGGGAATCGTGCGCCATGATGAATTTGGTCCTCTTTGAGGCGTAATGCTCGATCCTCACCTGCCCCTTCTGGAGCCCAGGGCAGACCAGCACGAGCGACCCTGCGGTCTGTGACACAACGCAGAGCCCCTTGGGGTTGGCGATCGTCTCAATCTGGTGCAACAGCTTCATGTCCGCGAAGTTGTACACGAAAACTGTCTGCTCCAGGACGACCACTATCCGGTCCCGCCGCAGCCGCACCGACCGCACCTCGGCCCGGAACGTGAGGTCACCTATGCACTGCGACTGGTGGTCGTCCCAGATCATGACCTTGGTGGGCGCGTACAGAGGGGCAGGCCCGCCGCCGACGAGGGCGAGGATGTTGCAGCGGAAGAGCATCTCCACCACCCCGATACCGCCGCTCCCGGTGCCCATACCGAAGTCGCGGCGGAAGATCTCGCGAAACGGCTCGCAGTTGTAGATGCGGAAGCCGTGGCTGGTCCCGGCGGCGAAGCAGGTTTGGTCCTGGTTGAAGGAGAGGTGGAGGAGCTTGGGAGGAGGGCCGGGCGGGACGGCCGGAGAGGGGGCGGGATTGGCCGGGGCGAAGACGGGGTCGGGGCTAGGGTTTTGGTGGTGGGGGTCGTCGTCGGGGATTAGAGAGAGGGAATCTACGGTTTGGGAGAGGTCGGAGGGGTCGGATTGGGGGAGGAAGTCGCCGGAATTGGGGGTGGACCGAGGGTTCGGCCATGGAGGGGAGGAGATGGCGGAGAGAGTGGCCATGGAAGCGGCGGAGACGACGACGACGACGGTGATGGTAGTCTGAGTTTTAAAGAATCACAGGGTGGCTTCGCAAATTTTTTAAAAAGAAACAAAAAAAAACTCCGTTCGGTCAATTGACGGTATTGTCCCGGTCGATGTCTGGGTTGGCTGCGTAGGGTGTGCGGGGGATAGTTTGGGGAATTCTCAGGAAAATGGCGGGATGAATTTGGGATTTTGATTGAATTCGAGATTCGTTGATAAAGAGGGACACCGCGTTGCGGGGGAAGGAAGCGTGGCAGCGCGTCGTTCGCTTCCATACCAAGCAAGTTTGTCATCACTTGGACTTCTACGACGAGCCGTTTCGAAAACGAGCAAGTTGGTCATCTCCATTTTTTTTTTTTTTTTACTTATTTTGGGGAGTTTATATTTACTGTTCTCATTCGTTTTCGTCTGGCAGTGTGCTCTTATATATTTTATCTTGGCCGTAATTTCAGCTAGAAGTTAGCAGTTAATCGTGGGTGATTAAATATAGATGAAAGGTCAAATTAAGAATCGAGAGTAATGATTCGGAATCAAACATGCATAATCACAAAGTCCCTTATAGCAACCGAAAAAGAGAAATATTACAAAAAAAGAAAAAGAAAAAAGATAATCACTTGGAAACAATAGTTGAGAATAACGTTGTCCTTACTTAGAAGGAGTTTTTATTCACAACTTTCCGGCAACATCGTAGATTCGTAGTCATGAATTTCAGACCAGCCAAGGTGGTCTCGACTAGACTACTGCTTCGTATATGCCGCCCCGTGGGTCCAAGGGGAAATTATTGCCTAAGTCCGGATCATGTGACCCCCTGTTCAAAACTTCCATTGATTCAATGAGTTGAGCCTCGTGTGGAATCCACATGATCTAATGGTTTACGTGAGCTAAATTCACATGATTTTGAATGCAGATAAACAATTTGTAAGGACATCATGACTTTTCATTTTATGTGACCATTGAGTCACCCACATTCAATCCCACCAGCCAGTTGCCGCTCACCAATTGAGATTACACATTGGTGGTCTCATAATCATAAAATGCAAGGACGCGATCTATTTCGAGAGCATAGAAGCTAAAGATCAGTAAGAAATTACCAATTTCGGAAAAAAGAGCAGCATTAGGAAAATAATTTAGCAGGAAGCTTATTTGGCTTAAGGGGCTCTTAACGAAGTGCTTATTCTAATAAGGAAAAATATGGGAGAACGACCTTGGGCAATTTTTTTTTTTTTTTGGGTCTGGTTCTATATGTGATGTGCGTAGGTTGTGAAACTCTATCCCTTCACTCACACGTCCCCGCTCCAGCCCCTCAAGGAAGTGAGGAATCGAACTTCCAACCTCCCCCTTCCCAAGTGGGAACAGGGAAGGGTGGCCACTAGGGCAACCCCAGTGGTTGACATTGGGGCATTTGAATGAACCGTGATTGAGTGCAGTATAGCCAAAACAACTCTCACTCGATCCATAGAAAAATGTGTGCTTTGTCGGATGATGATACCATCGTCCTTAAAAAATTTTCCCCATGGCAAGAGGAGGATGAGATCCTCCCTGCATGCTTGCTTCCTTTACCTAAGAGCATATTGCTCGGCCGATACCGACTACCCCAACGAGCAAAAGAACATGCTCCCACTCAGCCCGGAGACGTGAGAGGTCGTCCGAAGTTAATGCGACGCCCCTGAGAAACTTAGCTTCTAAGCGTACTTACGTTGTTTACTGTCTCCAATGTCAACCCCTGTATCAGGTTCACCTTCTTCACGTTCACACTCACGTTGTGTGTATAGATTCGGCCCTGTTTTCACGCCGGAACAGACATAGGACAGACACGGCCACGGACACACGAACCACAGAGGAAACTTCCTTGCAAATGTAAAAATTGGAGCACAGGAGGTCACAGATGTTGTTCTGCCTTTGTCGTGTTACGACGAAGGATGCAAGTGATCGGTCGAGTTAAGAGCGAAGTACAAGAGGTCACCCCAAAAGGGGAAGCAGGGGAAGAAAGACGGTTCGGAGAGACCGGAGAATGAAACTCATGGAAGCAAATTTTACCAGAGGATACTGGTTGCGAAGCTCAAGTAGCGAACTCATTCCGGCAGGGCTGTCCATTGCCTAGCAAGGCGGGGTTACCGGAATAACAAGGAAACGAAGGATTAACAGCACAACGAACGGATTCTGCTGCAATTGGTGCACATGTTTTAGCCACCTCAGTTGCAAAAAGCCCACTCATAAACGTCATTCTGCTAGTAATTGTCCATATTACGTGATCTTTGTTTAACTGATCGGATATAAGAATTCAGCAAGTGTCTAATATAATACTGTCAAGTACCTGAAATTTAATTTTTTGTTCAATTCGCATCTTTTTAAATGACAGTCAATAAGAAACACTAGTGAAAATCGCGGATGGAAGCTTCCCACTTGACTAATAACACCGTTAAATAGTCATTAACCGTTCACATTCACATCCAATGTGTCTTCTCCCTCTCCGACTCTCTCTCTCTCTCCCCGAGCCATGTCATTAATTATGCTTGAATTTTGCTGAGTACGCGAGTCTCTTCAATAAAATCACATGGTATGACAACTCATTTGACAAGAGGCCTCACACTAAGCCGAATTTAAAAAGTTGATGCACCGCCGCAAAATCCAAAAAGCATATAAATTTCCAACACACATTTAAATCAGTTTCTAAGCACTAGCGATATGGAGCATGATCAGCCTATTTGAAAAAGAAATCCAAAAAGAAGCTTTATGTGAACTCCTCATCCTAGTGAGAAGATCTCAGTCCAGATACCAATCTCTTCAAACGAACACTATTTCGATTTATGTTAGGTGTAAATAATAGACCCCATGTAAGACTCCACTACATAGATATTGCATTATCTAATAGTTATCTGGACCACATCAGATGTGAAAGACTTGACTCAACAAAGGAAAGGAAGCGGGGTTAAAAAAAAAGGGACAAGTACAAAGGGTTTATGCAACCATAGATTTCGCATATGATTGTGCCCCAACTTCGAAAAGATGAATAGAAAGTGTTGACAGATCAATCAAACGAACTACCCGGGAAGGTTGGAAGAGGACTCAATGACTTCGAAAGAATTGAACGAGGAGCCGTATGCTGTCACCTCCTTTGTCAAACCTGAAGTCAAACTGAGACATGAGAAAAGTAGGTCGACAAAATAATGCTCTTCTCATGGCCCATGACTTGAACCTCCTTCCTGCAAAGTACTGGTGGTCAGTTTCTAACTCTCAGCAACACAAACGGATGCTTACTACTGTCACAGATCAAGCCCACATCCACGTTTGATAGAGCTTCAAATAAAAAACAGCATTTGAATGTGATTTTCCATCCAAAATTCAAGAAACAAAGATGTATTTACAAGATACATGTACTGGCAACTTGTAAGGAAATTCGGCTTCGAAACTACCATAACTGATAAACATTTCCAGATGTAATGAAATCTTTGCGAGCAATATTTTTGTGTGAATTTTGGCGAACAGAGGTTAGTAGGACAATATTTCAAACCAACTATACCTACCAAGGAGAATAAATGCGAATCAGGTTTCCAATTTCGAGATCAACATCGTTGCAAATTCTTGTGTTAAAAATTACTGTCCTCTTTCTTCCTGTTAAATCTGCCTGACTACAATGTGAGGACGGGGTTCCCTGCAGACACAGAAATGAATATTCACATCCTGTTGTGCGCACATTTTCACATTCATGAATGCATACACCAAAAAAATAGCGGCACTATCACTACTTAAACAAAAAGGGAAAGGCAAGACGGTTTCAAAAGAATAAGCAATTACAGTTCAGTAATTCATAGTCTTCCAACTTGAAAGGATTGGAATTTTCAAAGTAACGAATGAAACCTTCCCTCATAATGTATTTATGATTTCCAAGTCATTGAGAAAAAAATATACATGTCGACAACAGCTCTTGCAGAATAAGCAATTACAGTTCAGTAATTCATAGTCTTCCAACTTGAAAGGATTAGAATTTTCAAAGTAACGAATGAAACCTTCCCTCATAATCTATTTATGATTTCCAAGTCATTGAGAAAAAAATATACATGTCGACAACAGCTCCTGCACTCAATTGTTATCCACCAGATGGCATAAAATCTGGATAATTACAATTAGAAAGGAGAAGCTTAATAGCCTGGCTTTTCAGTTAAGCATGTATGCAGATTCCTCCTAAATCTCTTAGATTGATGTGCAAGTTATGAGAATGATTAATCACAAATTTAACCTCTTGGTTCTGTTCCAGAGAGCAAAGACAAACTGTGAGCTTTGCATCCAAGTTTTTCGACAGGATCATTACATCAATGAAGCCTGATCTACCTGCGGAAAAATGACAGATAATCAAAATTAGGCAACAAAAAAAGCACCTTTTCTTAGACAGGAAGAAACAATTTTAGCAATGCCTTTTTTTGTTGGTAATATTACCAATCTTTCTGTTTAATTAAGCCTAATTTTTTAATTCTATTTCAGAGGAGATACTGTTTACAGGAAAAAAAAGTGATGAGATCACAACTTGCGCTGGCACCAGCCTGCAGCTTCTTCAAGAATTCCTGCTCAATCTCCTTTTCAATCTGCATGACCTGTTGCAATTTTCCAAATAGCCCAATGCTGCAGGATGATAGGCAAGTGCAGTCAGGACTACCATCTGCTTTTACCACCATAAGTGTGTGAAACAAAAATTTAGTACCCGAAAACTACCCCGATGAATTTGGAACTGTGATAAGAGCACTTCCACTGTCCAAAGGATTAGAATCTAACACTTGCTGAATGCAATCTGCCATGCTTTGTTGTTTATAGTATGCTGCAGGAAGTCTCAGCTCATCTAAGTTGTTCTGGATGCAAAAATACAAACAGTTTCAAGTGTACGCAAGGAAAAAGCACGAAAAGAAGAGAAGAGTCAAAGTCAAGGAATACTTCATCTTCACTAGGTGATTTACTATCCATTGCCTTGAGCTTCCCTTCATCATCCGGCTTTCCTTGTCCCGTAGTAAATGTCCTTCTCTTGTTTGCAAAGCCCATCCTAAGCTGTCTTTTTCTACCAGACTTCATCATAAAGTAAATGAAAAAGTATATCCCTTGTCCTGACTGGTAAAAAATTTTCAACAACGGGAAGGGAAAACCATTACATTTGCAAGGCTACTGCTGTCATGGAGTCCATCTAGAAGGTCAGCCATAGAATGCTTAGCATATCGATGTCCAACAACTAGCGCATTTGACGGCATGACATCTGAATCTTCATTTTTTTCTTGATCGAAATCATCTGGGGCATCTATAGCATGATAGCCTGGATCTATTCCACTCACTTCTTCATGTATTTCAGGCTGTACGCATACTTTTTGTGACCTCCCAATTTCATCCCTCGCAATACAGGACAAGTATTCATCCTTGCGGTGAAAGCCAAATGACAATTTTGCCTTGGCTTTGCCTTTGGAAGCTGTTGCAGTTAGTTGACATATTCAACCGCAGATCGTACCATGTAGAACCATGGACAAAAATACAGCAAAGTTCAAAGAGGTGATAATGGGTGAGAAGTAGAAATCATTCTATGGGATGCAACGGAACCAAGCAAGAAATTAAAGAAGGAAATAATCAATCAGAAGTAGGAAACCACTCATTACAGGCAATCCCCTAGACAAGTCAGTCTGAATTTTTAAAAGTAATTAAACCCAAGTGCTGAAGTTTCAATAGTTACCCAACCAAAACAAACGAAGTTTAGTCTCCAAGAAAGCCTAGCTACCTAATGTCACTGACAAAAACCAATGACGAAATTTCATACCATCCTATATTACTGATTCTCAGTTTTCAAGGACAAAGTATGGTGATTAAAGGAAGGCAAACAAGGAACTTACATAGAAATATAAATCATGACATTGCAAGCTGTAAATTACATTGCAAGATTCAATTTAAATAGTTAGGTGAAAAGTAAGAAATTCAATTTAATCACCGCAAACCCTCAAATAGAAAGATAGACTAGGTATAAAATCTACTTCAACTAAATTGTAAGGTCAAAGTCACTGAAGAGTGTAGGAAAAAGCACGTAATCCACACTAAAATATGATGCATACTTATGTACTCTGTCAATTTTGACCTCAAAATAAATCACCAAGATGATTTTCTTGAAACAGAATACCATTTGTTTAATCAAGGACTGAACTCTCTATAGCAACCTACACCGTTATTGTGACACAAAATCTTCTACAGTTGCATAAATAGAAAACTCTCCAATGTTGAAGCTTTAAAGAACTGAGATATAATAAGCTGCTTTGCATTGGATATAGAAATTCTGAACCCTAAAATGAAGCAATTTTCTAGGTTGCCATAGTTGCCTGATGGCAACCTATGTAAAGCTATGGAAGGAAATTTCAGAGAGGCACAAAAACAGAACAAAACATATGCAATTAAAACCTTCGAAGTTATGTAACCTTTAGAACAGTGGTTTGCTCTAAAGCGGGTAGCATGTCCCAATGAACATGAAGCACTTTGAATAGGCTGGACTGATTCTCCGGCGTCCTTGACTACAACAGAGAGTGTTGGCAATTCCTTCTCTTTCGTTCCAGAGGCATGAAAGCCAACTTCCTGAATCTTTCTATGACTTGACCGAGAGGAAAGTTTAGCAAGCAAGCAACTTTCCTGAGGAAGGTACAAAAAAAGAAAGAAAGCAAATGCTGCTTAGATAATGAATGACAATATCCAAGGACAGAAATGCCACAACCAAGTAAAGGGCTGACCTATTTCTTGATGTACCTCATCATCAGATATCATTTCGTCATCATCTGCAGTGCAGCGCATGAATTCACTCTTTTGAGAGCAGCTGAAGCGACGGTCATTGCCAAAATCAGGAACTTCAACCTCATCCTCCAGAGAGAACCCGGCTTGCCCCTAATTGAACAAGTTCCACAATTAAAAATAAAATCATTATACTAAGCAGAATAAGCTGAAAACATTATCTAGGAAAACCCTTAACACCTGCCTCAAATGGTTTAACAGAGCTCCAAACAGCAGAAGTTTCTCCTGCATCTGTTCAAATTGCAGATATTTGAACATTCCATGATAAAAAACAGTTCTGATGAACACTAGATAACAGTAGCAGCACCACTTGCTAAATCACATGTTGATTATTAACGATATATCAATTCAAAAGCGAAAGAGAGAATTTCAAGGGAAAAAGAAGAAGAAACAGAAATACAGGTACCTCTAAGTTTTTCCAGCTGAGACAGAATTTGCAGTCCGTCCTATGCAAGCAAAAATATACAGTTAGAGCAGATGATCCACGCGCATTCCAATGCTTAGCCGGCTCTAAAAAACCGAGTTGAATTTGAGCGGCAGTATCAACCTCGCACACAGAACACAAGCATGAACACTCTTTCAGTAGTTTCCAGACAGAGCAACCGGAAGCGGTCGTGCATAAAAATCAGGCCCAACGCAATCCATAAAAAACAAATAATGATTCAACAGAGAGCCAAGTGGTAACCTCTCTCTCGGCGTGCGCTCCTAACGAGACGCAGTCATCAGACAGGTCGCCGTCGATGTCCTCCTCGTCGGCTGCAAATGTTCAGGTTCGCCGCCACAATGTCAGAGAGAGAGAGAGAAAGAGAGAGAGAGAGAGAGAGAGAGAGAGAGAGATGTGGAGACGAAGAGCAACGTGAGGATACCTGAGAAGCTCCGGTCGGAGTCCGGATTTCCCGGGAAAAGGTTTTGCCGCCGCATTTCTTCCGATTCAGGTCGTTTCAGCTCCGCGAAGTTTGAAGTCCCGAACGACCGAGTCACTGAGTCGCGCGGCGCGAGGGCCGAGTTGTCTGAAAGAGGGGAGGAGTTTGGAGTTCCATCGGGGATGATGGGCCTTCGGTCTTCCTGGGCCCCCACGAAAGCTTAATCGGAATTCTTTGGTTGGGCCTGAATTGGCGCTAAGCTCAGATTGGCGGGTATCATTAGTTGGCACTAATGATGATTATTATCGTGATTAACGAAACTTACGGCTCCGTTTGTTTCGCCTACGGGGGCAAAGACAGCTGCTCAAGATATCGTTCTTTCTTTGCATTTGGATGGAGCACCACAGTTAGATGTTTTCAGAATAAGTCAAATGATATCTATATATTATCTCGGCTAAAGTGCGTAAAATCGTTGGAGGTAGAGCTCCACTTTACAAAAAAAAAAAAAATTAGACCTTATCGATGCTAAAGTTGTATCGACAGCTATGTAAAGACTTCATATCTCCATCTTTTCGCATTATTAGTTTCATTTGTAATCCTGGGGATGCCCCTAAATTTATGTACTTCATCTTGATAAATAATACTTACATTTCGCACAAAAAAGAATTAAATACATTTATCTGCTCACTATAATTCTGTTCGATGCATTGAATCTAATTATTAAAATGAAATGAGTGACATATGCATTTATTTTCTCTACTTTTTTATTTAGAGGTTTTCTTTATTTTGTCTATTGTAATCGTAAAAATTAAACTGTAAAATTCAATAGTATTTTAAATATATCATATTTTTATCTAATTATTTTTAATATTAAACCCAAATATATGCGAATCACGGATTAAAACTGCAAAAATTAAAGTTCATGACCTTTGTTCTTATCTATATAAGTACGGCATAATTTTTTTTTTTTTGGTAAAGAGTACTGCATAAAGTTAATTTATCTATTCATTGTAATTCTCTTGGTGTGACATATTTAATTATTTTTTTGGTTGAATATGTTTAATTAATTGAAAAGAAAAAATCATATGTACGTAGCTTATTTATTAAGATCACGTGTAATTAATTTGTTCCATTTTTATTTTATTTTTTTGTTTAGTGTTTTCAATTTGAATTTTCTTATTTATTTTATTCTTTTTTGGTTAACGAGATTTCTTGCATGAAACAATTTTCCAATGACATTGCACGCAAGTAAAATCCACAATATGAAATCAGAACAAAAGACGGTGTATTGAACTTATATTAATTCAATGAACTAATGTCATAACAATCAAGTGAAATCCAAAGTATGAAAACAAAAATGTGATTGAAGTATAATCATGCATAAGTCTTCTCAAGCTTTTGAATGATAGCCAGTGAGATTAAATCTTATTAGCATAGATTTGAGGAAATACTCGTGCATCAAAACACCTTTGAAGAGAAATTAGAGCAAAGCCATTGATATTGCTATTGTGAGAGATTGTAGAGGAAGAGTGCTTGCATTTGACACAATGTATCTGGGGTTTTGTTTTGCGACAACAGACGAGGAGAACTTCCTCTACTTGTTGGAGAAGGTATAGATACCGCCCGATCTTATGCCTAAGGATCTGTCGGAGATCTTCGAGCCTCGGCTACTGACAAATTCTCGATAAGGCCCTTTTCCTTCGAAACGAAGAGCAGCTGGGAAAAGTACCAAAAAAAAAAATACAATTCAGTCATAAACAATTTAATTGGACCAATTTAGTCCTAAACCTTTTCACATTGGTACCAATTCAGTTCATCCGGCCAATTTAGGACAGAATCCACTTATGTGGACGTTTGGCCGTCTTACGTGGCATCGTCGGCGTTGAGTGTGGAATTTCTTTTTTATAATTTCCTATTTTTTGTTACTTTTTTTTTCTTCCTCTATTTTTATTGCATGTGGTTGGTCGACCGGCCACCGAGCATAGGCTGCGCCCGGGTGTCGGCGAGGCCGGCTAGCCTTGCCTTGCCCTGGCTTGGGCAAGTGTCGGCCTCCTCCTTGACGCAAGGCCGACCCTCGCATAGGATAGGGCAAGGCTAGGCTACGTCGCGCCGCCCTTGCCTGGGCAAGGGGGAACCTAGCTGGCGCTCGCCCTCAGCTCTACGCGGTCCACTCCCGCCTGTGGCTGACCGACACCGTTAATAACAGAAGGGAAAAAAAGTAAGGGACACATAATAGAAAATTCAAAAAAATTATTTAAAAAATTTCACATCAACGCTAGTGATGCCACGTAAAACGGCCGACGTCCACCTCAGCAGTTTTCGGCAAAAATTGGCCGGATGAACTGACTTGGTACTTTCGACCCAAAAAAAAAAAACTGACTTGGTACCAATTCAAAAAGATTTAGATTTAGGTCCAATTAAAAGGTTTAGAACTGAATTGATACGAATACAATAAGGTTAAGGCTTTTTTGGTACTTTTTCCTGCGTTTTCATGGCATCGGGGGAGATCAAATCGAGAGTTCAAATTGATTATTTCAATGAAGAATTCACAAGTCAATCGTTGGAAACGAAGAGTAGTTTGATCATTGTTGGATCACGTACGAGTACACGTTATATCCTGAAGATGTTACTCTTTTTCTCCTTCACACCTTACCTTCGAAGGTCATAGCGCAACGACTAAAGTTGACTTGCTATTGGATCATATCTCTCTCTCTCTTCTTTTTTTTTTTTTAAGATAACGTGTAATCGTGAAAACTTAATTTATCGATCGCTTGCGTTGTTTGAAATAATCGGTTAATGGAAAAAATATTTGATTATCGACATCAAAGTATGTATAAATGTCCTTGTGGATAATGAAAATAGTTTTTATGCATTCATTTTTGTAAGCGATTATTTATAATTAAAAAAAAAGAATAATTTGCAGCTCATTCATTTACCGCAAACCAAATGGGACCTACTGTCAAACTCATTCCTCACTGCACTTTGTCATCCATCAGGGATGAATTGACGCCCTCCGCCACTGTTCACCATGAGAATCATTCGACAAGCAAAAACCGTAGCCTTTCGTCAACCGCCACGACGACGTGATCATCGTGGATGGATTCGACCTCCATTGCCGCTTCTCGGACGATTGCTCGCCAGGAGACCGATCATCGAGTAGCTTGTCCGCTATGGATGACGCGACCTCATTAAAGCCTAGCTCGTTCGATATAGTTCGCCTATAGAGGATCCGACGAGCAAATACGAAGCCCTTCGTCATCGCAGCAGCAGCTATGGTTATGGCGCAGCTTTTCCTCATACCGACAGTTCCCAGCTGGCTTCTCATGGCGACAAGACCTGCCCCGAGTTGACGGGGATCACGCGAGCGATTGGAGATGGCGATCACCGGGAGTGGTTTGACCGGATGATCAGCAGCATCGAAGAGGAGAGGCCGATTCTATCCGGTGATGGTGGGATCTTCTTCGACGAGTCGCAAATATTGATACGTGATGGGATTGAGGCCATAGTCAAGCAAGTCGCAGATTAACATGGACGTTAGATATGCTCCCCCGAAGTTCGAGTCAAAGCAACCAATAATAGTTACATTATTTCCCAAATCTTGAAAAATCTTTTCTTTTCAATCCATTTCCTACGGCAAAAAGAAAACATGACAATTTTTATTTATTTATTTATTTATTTTACCTTTTTGGTCTTTATAAGTATTTCGATAGTTTCATTACACTTTATGATGTCTACAATAGTAAAAGTAGAATCTCAAAACTTTCCGAAGTACTAACATAATCAACTTTTGAGACAAAAGGATGTCAGAAGTGCCAAAACTTATGTACGATACTCACTATAGTGTCAAAATTTTTCACTGGCTTAGTTAAATGTCAAATCGAAGAAAAAACCAAACTTAAATGCCAAATCGGAGAATTTCCCATCAAATTGATTACGTGGCATTTATAATTAATTTTTTAATATGTCGTAGCATATTTTTTTAAAAAAAATTAATCCACATGGACTTCTAAATTTAAAAATAAGCTAAAAACTAGCTATTTTTTTTTTAACATACATACATAATAAAAATTTTATTTAAATTAAATTTTTAAAAATAAGCCAAAAAAAGGGATAAGAACTAGGCGGTAAGGGTTTGCACACCTTCTCTCTCTAATTTAGCTCATAGTTATATTCAATTTAAATGATATTTTTGAAGTTTTAGTTTCTTTATTATTTAATCTAATTAAGTTTGTATTTTTATTTTTAATATTTTTTCTGAAATTTTAGCTTTTCCTTATTTCTGATTGAACATCCGGCGAGCCGTGTCAGCTCGGATATTAATAGAAAATGCCATGTAGGATTTTTTTGGCTAAACAAATCGGAGTTAACATTTAAATAATCATTTTTTAAAGTTAACACTTAAGTAATTTGAGAACTAAAGTGCGTCAAGCACAAGTTTTGACACTTTGTCATTTTGTCCAACTTTTGATATAAACACTCCCAAGTACTTATGACACGACTTTCGACGTGAATTTCTCAAGTACTAATAGACTCAACTTTTGGTCTAAACTTTTCCAAAGTACTGAAAGAAAGATATTTTGGTATAAATATTCCCAAGGGGAATGCTAGATTTTTGGTAATCTTTGTCACTTGATCTCGACATACAAGCATGAATTCCTTGGAGGAGGCATAGTACAGCCGATCTGCTCCAAATTATGAATATACAAACAAAAAATGTGAAAGCCAGAATTAACCTTCGGTCTTTAACTTTTCCAAGTACTGGTACACTTAACTTTGGTCTAAATTTTCTCAAGTACCAATAAAATCAACCTATGGTTTAAACTTAAACCCAAAGAAACCATACTATTAGAGCATGTCTCCTATTATTTGTCCTATTGCAATGAGTTTGAGAGGAACTTTCAGAGTGTACATTTCATCGCTTCGACAATTTTTTTTTTTTTTGGGGCGGTATCTTTTTTAGTTCTACCTAACCTTTTGAGGTGAACCTAAATGAAAATACAAAATTTCTCAAAAGTGGGTTTGAGGGGGCGGTATATATATATATATATATATATATCTTTAGGGGATGGATTGAAATAAAAAAAAAGATATTCAAAAACTGGTTAATAGTGTAAATATGACAATTTCTCAACAGTCCTAACTGACTAATTTTACTATATTATGAAAAGTTTAGAAATTAGATTGAACAAATTGAAAATTTAGGAACTCGATTGAACATTTGGAAAGATTTCAAGGATTACATTGAATGGATTAAAAGTCCAAGGATGACATTGCGCGTGAGGTCAAAGTTTAGGGACTATTTATGTCATTTTTTCTTTTAAATTTTCTTCAATTAAATTTTTTTCTTGAATTACTTAGAATAAGTGAATTTCAGAGCAATTAACCCGGATATCTTTTAAATAAGTTGTAATCTGTAATTAACTTTGCCTTTTCAAGTAACTTATGAGTTTAAGAAAAATGAATTTCAGCAGTACATAATTTACAGAGTAACGACTGTCATTTAACCCATGCAACGTACATCAAACCAAATTGCCTCAATAGTTGCTAAAGTTTCTTCAAGATACTTGCATTTGGAAATACAGACATAACTCCATGCTTCCATGGCTTCCTTAGCTCGACCTTGACATAATTACCCAGTATGAATGTCATTTCCGTCATAAATCTTTAATTTGGTCCATTTAGTCCTTGACCTTTGCGCGAAACTTCGATGTAATCATTCATGTCGATATCGTTGGAAGGAAAACATTGAAATTTCGTGAAAAGTTTTATGATTAAATTGATAAAATTAAAAAGTTTAGGACTGAATTAACATGCGCACAATATATTTAACACTCATTGGACCATTTCCGGCTCGAGTTCACCTTCCTTTCTAAAGAAAAGCAGCACACCACATTTTCCACAACCTTCATTGTTTTCTTCAGGGAAACAGAACACTTGGCACCAGAAAATTATCAAGCTGCAGATGACAGAGATCTTATCAGTTGGGAGTCTTCCATCATATTCAAATGCTTAATTGTCCAAGCATCCATTCTCAAGGTGATTTTATCAGTCATGGTTTGCACTTTGCATACTTTGTCAGAAAGTCCACCAGAAACAAAGGGGCAAACCAAGATTCTATCTGGCTATTCCCCTTTTGGAAAGCCACTAATGTTGATAAGCTCAGAACAATGATTTTGAGTCATACCCAAAAGTCCTAAAAAAAATTTGCAGGGCATTTATAATGAGAGGATTTAGATTATTAATGAATATGATCTCATTACATAGCCAAGTTCAGTAATATTGATGTTTGATAGGCTGTAACCCGTCATTAGGACGCTGACCAATAATAGGTCGTCACGTGTCCTAGGATACGGCCCGATAGAGGGTCACCATGGTCATAAAGACGCGAATTGATACCTGGCCTGCTTAAAATGTTAGGGAGGAGGTAAGGTCTTTTCGGGCAAGTCACGCCTTTTATGACGTTCCAGGAAGACGAGGATAAGTCGAGATTCTATCACTAGTTTTGACTCATTTCTTAATGGAGCAATGTTCCGTGCGGCGCTCCTTAAAAAAAAAAAAAACTCCTAGACATGGAAAATGTTTGTTACCAATGAACTTAGGATAATACAATAACAAAAAAAAAATTATATAAAGGCTAAAGCCAAATTATGCACTCATAAACTGTCAGAGGTTTAGTTTGCCATCCAGAACAAATAATCTCCTCTCTCTCAGACACGACTATTTGCCTTAGTCCCTCTGTTCCTCCTTAGTTTTTCAGGACTGAAAGGTGGCCATCAACTATCAACACAAAGACTCGTGGCTTGTTTGACGTGTGAGTTCTCTCACTGTTTTTTCCTCGATCATTCTTTGCATTCTCAGCTTTGTTGGTTATGTCCATTTGTATGTATCTCCTCGTTGTTTTGTTGTTTATCAGTCGAATTTGTGTGTATCTCCTCGTTGTTTTGTACATGTCACGATGATTGCTGCTTGTAGCTCTGTAGGTTTATTTTCGTGGTAGCTCATCCATTGGCATATTGCTTTCGCGTTCTAACGCAGATCTAAATAAGCCTTGATCTCATTCTTACTCTCACTCTCAAAGGGATGGAATTCTTAGAGAGAAAAAGTAGAGAGAGGAGTTCTAGAATATTTGTGTTACTCGAATGAAGTAGATGATACAAATGAGGGGAGGACTCCCTTGTCTATCGAGGAGTCTCTGTAATTGCAAATCTATTACATAATCTAACTGTAGAGGATATCAATCATCATCGAGTCGATCTAGGTGATGGAGATTCACTTGATCAAACGGTGGATGATAGTGGTCCTCGTTACATCAATCCAACGGTGGAGATTAGCCTCATCCTGTGATCAGGCACTTTGAATGCGGTTTGTTTGCTTAATGGTCGATTCGAGAATGACATTCTTCTGCTCAGAAAGCATTTTGCTTGTTAATTCCTCAATGTTGGGCTTTAGTACAATTTATTCGGTTATGATGTTTGCTGATTTACTCATTGGCAAGGCGTCTTGTGATCTTATCGCGATTTTTCGTCGCTCATTTTCTAATTTCAAAGACACCCATATCCATTTTTGGCCTGGAATGCAGATCTTTACTAATCTAGGCGAATGACTGAGCACTTGTGGAAGATAGATATGGTAGTAAAAATGTCAACTTTAGCACTTTCTTCATGACATTTGGCGATTTTGCTTCAATAGGAGAACTGGGTGGCATTCCATTTGGCTCGGAGGGGCCATAGCACTCTGATGCAGTCTTATGTATAGTATCTAGTCAAAAATGCCCTTCAGTCAGGCCCTTCTTTAAAATAACGAGGGCACTTCAGGTCTTTATTTGAAATGAAGTCCGCTTGAGGCCCTTATTTGACAAAATGAAGGCATCTTTAGGCCCTTATTTGGAATTTTTCCCAAGACATAGATGATAGGGCTCACTAGTGGGTTGTTGTGAAAACTGAGGCAACTAGTAATAGGTTTATATCCCCATTTATTAGTCTAGAATGTTTATAGTCTTATCGTACTCTTGATCAGGCTAATGACATTTTGGATTACAAGTTAGATTATTCAAATAAGAATTTGCAATTGGTTCTAGCGAAGGCATATTTGAATAATCTAATTTGCAATCTGAAATGTATGATCGGTTCTAACGAAGGCATCAATCCATGCTTTTCGGGACTTGGGTGCAAAAATGGACGGTTAAACACGGGTAACTGTCGACAGACTTTAGTCTGAGTCCCATGACAAGTCCTTTCTTAGATATTATAAGAGGTTACTCTTTGACAAGCAAGATGTTTTTTTTTTTGGTAAGGACAAGCAAGATGTTTATGCTTTGATTTTCCTGGAAATGTATTTTGATTTAATCATCTGATAGACCGGCTCTCTTTATAAACCGCAGCAAGATGGAAGGCACTGAAGAGAAATTTGCAGACCAGGTGCTTTCTAGTTGTTTCTCTGGGACCAACGATAGTTTTGGAGATCCACAGGTCGTTCCACGGGTTGGACATCAGTACCAAGCTGAAATTCCTTCTCTAGATGTGGACTATGATGTGATAAAGCACGCAAGTACATCGATGGTTGCCCAGTTTGTTGCCAAAGGAGAGGATCTGATGATTCCAAACAAAATGTTTGCTAATGGAGAAGATGTGAAAGATATTGAACGGCTTGGTGAAGCGGATGGAGATGATAAGATGGACCTGCATCATTTACCGGAGGATCCAAAACCTAAGATGGATCTAGATGTTGGCGGGTTCTATCTGGCTGACTCATCCAGCGAAACTTGGACTAATGCTGAATGCGACGGCTTTCTCCTCGGTCTGTATATCTTTGGGAAGAACCTTATCCTTATTAAGAGGTTTGTCGAAAGTAAACCGATGGGGGATATCATGCGCTTTTACTACGGGAAGTTCTATGGTTCGGAGAGATATTGCAGATGGTCGGGCTGTAGGAAGTCACGGAAGAGGTGTGTTTCTGGGAAGAAGATATTCACTGGATGGAGGCACCAGGAATTACTATCTCGATTGGTTTCTTGTATCTCGGAGGATTGCCAAAAGCTTTTTGTTGAGGTATGTTGACACTTATTCATCCCAGCCATACAGAAAAATTATTTGGATGTGCATTAGAACCCTCAATATTTTGATGTTGCTAAGATCAGCTTCAGCATTATGTAATAGGACTACTACTAGGAATTTGCAAACTATTTCGCGTCAGCCAATTCATTCCAATCTGTAGAATACATCAGTTTCTATGAGTGCTACATCTGAAGGCGCAAAAACTACTGTTTTCTTCTCAATCTGTACCTTGGATCATAAGTTACATATGTTTTAACGAGAAAAGCATCACCTCATGCTGATCTAGATATTTTCGGCTGCAGGTTTCTCGGCAAATGGAAGAGGGAAGAACCCCATTTGAAGAGTATGTATTCACCGTAAAGGATGCGGTTGGCCTTGGCAATCTAGTCGAAGCAGTAGGAATCGGCACAGGAAAGAGTGATCTCACCCGTGTGGTGAACGAGTCTGCGAAAGAGAGGAAGGTGGTTCCGCCACCGATTCCAACGGGCAAATCTTGCTCTTTGCTCTCGGCTGCCGAGATAATCAAGCTTCTAACGGGAGACTTTAGGTTAAGTAAAGCCAGGTCGAGGGATCTTTTCTGGGAAGCTGTTTGGCCCCGCCTTTTAGCTAGAGGATGGCACTCCGAGCAGCCTCAGCGTTACAGCCATTCTGGGTCAAGGCATTCTCTTATTTTCCTCATACCAGGCGTTAAAGAGTTTACAAAAGGGTGTCTCGTGAAAGGAAGCCACTACTTCGACTCCATCAGCGATCTCTTGAATAAAGTTAAATCGGAGCCCGGGCTTATCGAGCTCGAACTCGGAGCAGTAAAAGAGAATAATCCCAACGAAGAAAGCCGGCAGGATTATCCGCAGCCCCAGAACTCAGAGCTTATCGACTTGGAGGACGTGCTAGATGGGAAATGCCACCAGAGCTATCTGCAGCCCCAGAATCTACAACCCAGTCCAGCTTCGGCCGGCTTCATGATTGTGGATACTAGTTCAATCCGTCAAGAACAGGCTAATATGGGAGAGGTGAGACTTTTACCGAGTGAGATGGCCTGCGCATATACTCATTCCGATGCTTCTGAAGTGTTTGGAGACAAAGATGATGCAACTGATAATAGAGCAAGCTCTCATAAATCAGGTGATGCAACAAGACCTGTTGATGATATACAGCCAATCTTGCTCGAGAAATGTCAATTCGACTTGGAAATGAGAGCTGGCCACCCAGATTGTGAGGGTTCCGCCACACTGCAGCTGCAAGATTTAATTCCTCTTGCTTGTGGAGAGTCGAACACTCGCTTCGGAAATCTGTCCGCGCAGGGAGGATCATACAAGAATGCAATTCATTTCCTTTCGCCTGTCAAGAATAAGAGCATAGCCTTGCAGGGAGGGTCATCTCAAGACTTTCTGGTTGCACGTTCCTTTGTTGAAATCAGTCCGGATGAGCACATGTCTGAAAGTTGTAAGGCTGCATTTCCATCTTTGGACAAGAAATATTCCTATGCATCGATCAACTTGAATCTCCAGCAAGTATCAACCGACACCGCAACTCATGAACAAACTCGTTCTGCCAAATCTTTGTTTCCATCCTCTGGGTCGGATCAGCAGACAGAGCCGTCGAATCCATCCTATGGCGCTTCCAACATAGAGCAACAGTGCATTAGGAACAGCTGCAGGAGAAGTACTCGGAACCGGGCATTGACGAGAAAAGCAATGGAATCAATCGAATGTGGGTTCTTCAACTCAAAGAGGAAGAGGAGAGATGCCAAGGCTTCAAAAGATGTTTCAGCACAGATTTCTCCCCAACAAATGCCCCCGACAGCGAGTGTGAGCGCAACTTCTAAAGACGGTTCGGGACATGGTGTCGCACACTCCAAGATCTAGCGGGGAGTCCCCGAGAGAGATCTCGACGGTATCGGGTTCCTTTCTTGAATCGATAGGCGGTCATATTGCTCACAGCTCGTTGTTTCTGTCATAATCTTGGATAATTTTAGTTCCTTCTCAATCTGTTGTCCAAATATAATGGGACTTGTGCGTTTGATGTTCATACTATCATATACATGAACACCATGAATTCACATAATCTAGGGACGAGACAATGACCGGTCAAGTGGAATGTTTTTTATGGGAGAAATGTCCAAACTTGGATGAACATGATCTTCCTCCTGGAGAAGGTGGGATTGGTTTGAATTATTTATAAGTTGCTGGAAAGCTTTTTCATTCTTTATGGTTTAGGCTCCACGTACCTTACTGCAATTCGTGATCGTTTCGTCGCTAAATCAACCAAATAATACATCCCTCACTAAAAATCGATCGTTATTTCGCCCCGTTCAAATCTTCCAAACCAAACGTGTAGTCGTTTCCCTAGGCTTCTACATAACAAAAATTTGGAGTAGATTCGTACATTTCTTGAAGTAACTTTAACATATCAGGGACTTGTACCACTTGAATTGGTTAGTAACTTCGCTACACGATAGAGTACTAAGAAATTGTATAACCTTTGCCCTGTAGTTGATAGTTTTGATTCTCTGTGTATTCAAAGGAATGCAATTATTAGTAACTAGTTATTTTTGTATGTGATAAGTGACTTCCAATTCCGAAAAGCAATTTCCCACCACCTTATAGTGATTAAATTTTCGATGTTGATAGTGACTTTCATAGGCCTAATTCCCTTTTTTTTTAAAAAAAAATCAAATTTTCAATGTATTATAAAATCTATCCCGTGATTCAATCCCAACTTGATGTGACGTTTTCATATCTATAAAGAGCACCCACATTAGCAAAGTAAGAGGCCGGTAGATGCAGATGGACGTGGCATTTTCATATGGATAACAAATCCACCCCAATAAAGAAATTTCCTAAAATGAAACCATTCTAGAATATGAAAATTAGGGACGACTAACGGAGTTTTTTTGAAAAGAGGGCTAATGGGAAAGACTTGAGATTAGAGTAATTGGTGATTTTTTCTTAAACAAAAAAAGTTCGGGGTAGATTTGAGACTAAATCTAAAGTTTAGAATTTTTTTTAAGACAAAAAAAAAGTTTGGGGCAAATATGGAACTGAACCTAAAGTTGACGGTTTTTTCTAAGACAAAAAAAAAAGTTTGGGACAGATTAGGGATTTGATCTAAAATTTGGGGTTTTTAGGGGAATTATGCCAACTTTCATATGACTAGTTCCTTCGTGAACTATGCACGTATGCCATTTGAGATGGATTTTGCAGACCTTTTTAACAAGAGAAAATTGATACAAATTTTAAAGCTGAGTATATTAGATGACGTCAGCAACTCGTCAGTCGTCACACAATGCAGTACAAAATCCATAATGATGCAACTTAAAATGGCTATTGTTAATACATTAACCCTCAAATTCAATTGGGATTTTCCGACCAAAAAAAAAATCAATTGGGATATGCTATCTCCAACCATAAATCCACCCTAATTCTCACTAAAGGTGTGTTTATTTGAGCGAAAGAGTTTTCCGAACTTTCACACGTTTGATTCGCCAAAAATGACAAATCAATGAAAAAATAATTTTCGATCAACGAAAATATTCATGCATAAATTAAGAAAATGAATTTCACTATCTGAAGAGGTGAAAGCACTTTCCGGAATTGCTCCTCTCGAATTTTTTAATATTTCATTACATTTTTTTTTCTTTCCTTGGGCCAGTCCTCAGGCCTTGGCGATGGCCAGAGACTAGCCATGGGCACAAGCCGGTGAGGCTCTATCTCGTTGGCCTCGCTTAGCGAGGTAGAATGAAAAAAAAAATAAAAATTTGAATTGTTTTCTGGCCTAAGGTAAAATCATGCTATTGAAATCATTTTTCAAATGGGAACCAAACATCAAAAAACGTTTTCGATCACATATTACAAAAAAAAAAATCTCGTTTTCCTAAAAAAAATCATTTCTCAGGAAATCATTTTCCTTTTTTTTTTTTTTGGATTGTCCGTGAAACAAATGCACCCTAAGAAGACAAAATTCCCTCCATCATTCAGTTGCAATTTAAAGTGGTAGCCTCATTTCTTTTCTTTTTCATATTTATCTCTATTTCTATTTAGGATTTGGGTGTTATAATTAAGCATTTCACTTGTTTTATTTGTTTAGTATCAATGTCGCACGTATGTTAAATGCACTATGTTTCCTTTTCAATTTTTACATTCTAATTGGTAGGAATAAGTTTTGTCACAAAGAGAAATGTCCAAGAAAATATATATCGGGTCTCTTAATTTACAAGATCAAAGAATCTGTCCTTTTTTCTTTTTTTATTGGCAAGATATTTTTACACAGGGCATAAGCCATTATAGAATTATCTAGAAAAACAGTAGAAACATCAACGTGACAAAGCTAAACATAAATGATCCATCTTGATATTTTTCACTATTTTTTTTCAAAACAAAATGATGAAATTATGTTATGCAAAAATCTGATTTAAGTAAATTACATATTTTATAAAAATTTCGAGTTTGGAGAATGTAATAAAGAATTTTTTTTTCTCTCATCCTATCATAGGGGTGAGCGGTTCCATAAAAAATCGGGAATCGGACCAATGGTCCCGGTTCCCATTTTTCGGAACCGTGAATCGGACCGGCCACCCTCCGGTCCGGTCCGGTTCCCGGGCGGTACCAATGGTGGCCGGTCCGGTGACTGTCCGTGGTTTCAAAATGTGGATGCACACTTTTCGACGTAATTCTTCAACCAACGACACACAAGTAAACATATAATCTTCAAGTAAAATCTATTACAGCCTACACGTTCACCATTCATTGCCTCTGTATGCAAACATCCAGTGGATGCAAACCAAACATTAGTAACTATAAGCAGTAGGCACACTTTTGTTCTCGTTCTACGTAAGCTCATCAAACATATTTGTGGAACCTCCCAGGTCTCGATCAATCGATCGAGAGTGTGTGGGGGAAGCCTTTGGGGGTGTCGAACAGAGGCGCACGCACGCACGAGACGAAAGCACAGAGCAGTTGTGTTCTTAGACGAAGGCACAGAGCAGTCGGACTTGTGTGTAGCGAGAGAAGAGGAGAGGACCGAGAGGTGTGTCTACGCCGAAGATTGGAAGTGAAAAGAAACCCTAAATCTAAACAAGTAAAATGTGAGGTTTAATTTTTTTTTCTTTTTTTTAAAGGATCGCCCGGTCATCGGTTCCAATTTTAGGAACTGGGGATCGGATCGGATCCCCCTAAAATCGGGAACCGGAACATCGGTCCTGGTCCGACGGTCTTTTTTGCTCACCCCTACTATCATCCCATTATATGTATATGTAAAAAGACAATTGATAGGAAAATGTTTGACAACATGTAAAACAAAAGTGAAAGTTTGTGAACAAGTAATTGTGTTAAAATATCGTCCATGTTAAATTTTTCTAACTCTTACTTCACAATTGATCCATAAATATGCTCAACAGATAAAAAGAACTAGATTTCTTGAAAATTTTCTTTCCGACAAAACTAATTCGCGCGAAAATAAATCGAACATTAAAATAAAAATGAAATAAAGCACGTGAAATTCTTAACTACGGCAAATTAGATCCTACACAGAATAGAATAAAATAAAGAAAATAAGGAAGGGAAAGTAAATTTGGGGCTACGTATTTAACTTGCAATTGAATGATTGAAGGAGATTTTTTTTTTTTTTTTGTCTTTCTAAGAAAAAATAAGGTGGATTCAGTCGTATAGGGATGAAAATAGAGCGGCTCATTCAGACTATTATTTGAAATAATATTCACTCCAAGCCCTTATTTGAGAAAATAAAGACGCTTGAGGCCGCCGTTTGAAACTTTTCCTTCAAATTCACTAGAGATAATATACAGAATAAGGGTACTTAAGGCCTCTATTTGAAATTTTCTCTTCAAATTCCCTAGGGATAATATACAAGTAAGGACGGGGATGCAAATTTCAGTATTTTTATGGGCCCATTTCCAAAGTTTTGGGTCAATTGCCACCAATTTTACATTCGGCCCACAATGGTCTCTTCCTCCACGCCGCAAAAACCCTAACCCTAATATCAGAATCTGGGCTGCGGCTTCCTCTTTCTCGGCGGTTCTCTTCGTGTATATATCTCAAGAAGAAGCCGCTTCGATCGCCATCGCTCGCAGCAGCGGAAGCGCACGAAATACCTCTCTCTATCTCTCTCTCTGTCTCTCTGTCTGTGTGTTTCGATTTTGTGTTGATATTGTGGAAGGGGGGAGGAGGCGATGATGTTGAGAACTACCTATTTTCTGAGGGAAACCATTCCTCAGTGATTACAAAACTCACCAATGGATCCTTCTGAGCCGTCTCTCTTCCCCTTTTCCTCGTCTCGATGGGATTCGATTCGGTCCGTCATAAAGTTGCGATTTTTGTCGTCCGGCGATCCTGATTTATAGGTCCTGTGTTTTACTTTCTCTCCTTCCTTTTTTTTTTTTTTGCCCTTTTGTTCATTCGAAGCTGGATAAGAGCCATTGATGTGATGATAACCTTGTCGGAAACACATAAATGTCGACTCAAAAATTATCAGACTACAATTATCTGATCAATGGTTCGTCGAGTTCCTCGTCCCTTCCTGTTTTCTTCAGACTTCTCCCAATGAGCTCTGTTCTGTTCTTCTCTGTACTTGTGATGTGTTTTTACATCTCCTCTCTCTCCTTGTATGCAATTTACGTCAAATTAGAACTATTTTTTTTTATGACGATTTGATAAATTTATCGTAAATTTTATTTCTTGACCATCGAAGTTTCCAAATTGATGTATTTGTACCTTTCTCGATGTCATCAAACTCATCGAATTTATCACGTTGTTACACTGGTTTGTTTGTTAAAGAGTATCCTCCAATTGTCGGCCAATAAAATCTACATTTATATAGTACACCAACACGATAATATCCTTTTGATTTCTGACCATATTCTCCTTATTGGCTTTCTTCCTCGTAGCCAAGAAAGATCGGCAAGTTCAAAACGGTGGGGTTTTAACTTCAAAGCAACTCATTCCAGCCCAATCTCTGAGAGAGTGTACATAATTCGCATCAATAGAAGCTCAAAGGCTTTTCTCTTAATTCATCAGAAAAAGCAAATAACTTTTTACAACCACCGGGCAATTTTAGCCTCCAAGGGGTTGAACCAAGTCTTTCTATAGAAGTCCGGCTCCATCCCACATGTTAAAAGAGGTGGGAACATGTTTTTATTCTGCAGTATCTCTAAACCTAAGCGGTATATATGTTTTTGCTTCACGGAAGGAGATCTCCAATGACATTACAAGCCTCTGCGGCTCGATTACTGCTTGGCCTCCTGATTCCTTTCTACGAAATCTTCAACGGAACGGGGTATCTGACGCCCTAACCTCAGTTGAAAGCTGACATGAACTATGTTGGGGTCCGTCTTCAGAACCTCCTCTTCGGCTTCCTTCGCTACCTCCATTGCCTCTCTGGACCGAGGGATTGACGATGTCATTCTTGGTTGACGATGTCATCAAACAAAGCCACAATGGTGGGAGAACATCTGTTTACCTTATTAACATCTCTGGAGGCATGGAGACCTCAACCTCGAGCAGGACTTTGCCTTGCAACACGTGATGCGTTATGCGCTCGACAACCATTTGCTGAAACAAGCTGGAGACTGTCACATCGTATGCGGTTGCAATGGAATGTCTGGAAATCAACTATGAGGGGACGCTACTGTGGAATATGGCATGTAATAATAATGCATCACTGAACAAAGCTCAAACCATATGCAAAGATCATGCACTTGATGCTAATTCCAGAAACACCTAAGCACCAATTGTCTGTTTTTATGCGGCCACAAAGCGCTTTTTTTTGGGCCATATGCAATGAAGGCAAAAGCTGAAACTATGGATTTGTTCTTAGCAACACTAATTGCAAGGCACACCAGGTTGACTTCAGGAAGAATATCATACAACCGGTATGCACAAACAGATTAGAGTGAGACGTAATCATATATGCATCGCATGCCTGTCTACTCAAAATACTAGCAAATAGCAAAAAGATGCAGAAACAATCATAATTGTCAAGTCGAATCGTCAGTGCATAACTCGAATTCAGCATGAAAAGAATTGACAAGTACCTTGGAAAACTTAGATGAGACAGCATTTTGAACAACGGTTTCAATTGCCTTGTCATCCACACAATTGTTTCTGTTTGGAACAACCAATCCCTTTGAAAGTTCTCGTTCATCCACTTTCGCTGGAGAAAACTGAGAAGTCGAAGGGTCTACAAATATTTGACAATAAAAATTTAGACCCAGCAAGTTACGTGAGAATGGTGCAATTTCTTTCAGAGGTTTATGTATGAGTAGTAGTTGAAGCTGAGGTAAAATGTCACGTTTGTTCACAAGAGTTTATTCACTTTGCATTGAGTTTAGAGTTTGTAGAAGTACCAAGACGAAATTCAAGTCCCTACATATTCATTTTTCGACATTTATCAGAGCCCAAAACTAATGTAGGATTTATGAGTGTCAAAGGAGTGAGCCCAATCTGGCTTGAACTTTCAATGGAACTTCTCTTTTTAAATGACGAAATTTCAATGGAAGTTAAAGTGAATACCTAAGAATCGTTTAACTTCTTTTTGGCTTCACACCTAAAGCTTCCTAAGCATCGCATGTGAGAGAAGAACTACATAACACCATCAAAAGCAGTATTTTAGGAAGGTTGAGGAAATTGTCAAGATAAACTTCTATGTCGTGTAAAAAAGGACAACTAACTTGACTAGTAGACAAATCTTAACCCCATTAGACTGTTGTCTGAGTGGCGGATTGGTGCAAAGATCAATCTTCATAAAACATGACAATCATCTCAATGTTATGAAGATATCAACTCATCTGATCTTGTGGATTGGATCAGAAAGCTTTACTATATTGTTCATGCCCTCAAACAATCTGTATCATTATCAATTTTCTATGAGGTTCCTCTCGAAAAGTTATACCGAATAAAAAAAAATTTGCCCAAAAAAGATGCTGGACCGATGAGATATGCACTCCCGAAGTTTTGCTCTCCCAAACTTCTTGCATCAAGACAAATAATATGAGATGTGCTTGAATAGCTTCATTCTTCCTATTTTCTAGTAACTTTGTGTTCGCCATGAGATTTCTCTCGTAAGTTATGCGGAATGGAAAAAAAAAAAAAAAAAGAACGGCCAAACCCAAAGCTATCACTATAGTCTAATCATGTTTGATCTCCAGTAGGATTCTATCACTCATCCAAAGACTTATCAGGACTGAATAAAACATCATGAAAAATGTAGGATGTCCGCATAAACAAATATAAATCTGGAATTGACAAGGAAGGATGATACCTATGTGTATGAAAACCTCTGTAACTTCAGGGTGGGACTCATAAATCCGATGACGAACAGTTTCACCAACTCCGTGTGCTGCACTAACACTAACAAAAGGATCAACCTGTGGTACATACGTAAAAGATATTGTTTAGCAAAACCGATACCACAGTTTCAGTCACATCATGCATGAAATTTGGAAAGTTCCAGCTGCTTACTGTGAACTTTCATTTCTCACTACATGAACTGAACTTTGAAATTATTAGAAGAACAAAGACTCACCTCAATATGCACGTCAAGATAAAGAGATGACCCAGCTCTCCTTCCCCGTAATTGATGACACCCCTAGAAAAGTATCCAATTGTCATGTTGTACAAGTGCTTTTTGTGGCATTACATAGTTTATGTTGAACTTGAGAATATAAAGCAATATATTTCCTTATTAAGGCACAAGTCTAACCAGAAAACATTAATGACCTAACCGAGGATTAATTATTTTGATTTTAAGGGCTACAGATGACCACATGTTAAACACCTCTTACAATATGTCTCTACATATGGTTCAAGTGGCAGATGCAAATGTGGAATGCACTCAATGTAACTTTGAAAAAGGGCTTTCTTCAAAGTATAAAAGTTGTAGAATGAGTTCCACAAGATCTAACCACCGTTGCACAAAAATTACACATACCTTAACTCCTTCAACATTAAGTATTGTTTCTTTTATTGGATCTAATTCTTCAGCTGGAATTGCAGCATCCACCAGTTCCAAGATGCTAAGTTGTGGACAGAAAAGAGATATCAGAAAGAAGAAATCAGTCAGAATGTCACAATAGTACATCCAAGCTTAGGCACTAAAAACCTTTGGTAACCAGTTTGGAGTCCAGCCTTAAAGATCATGCCAGAGACAACAAGTCCTGCTAGGGGATCCAGAAACTTTATTCCCAGGATGGAGCCTCCTGAATTAGGACAAATGATTCTGTATCAGCATTATCAATTAGAGAACCAAAAAGGTCATAGACATTGCCTCAAGAATCAAACTAAAAGGTTTACTGAACTACTGCTGAATCTATGCAATGCACATAAATTTCCTTACCTACACCAATAAGAGCAACCACTGATGAAATTGCATCTGCACGATGATGCCATGCATTTGCTTTCATTAGTCCACTGCCTTGCCTTTCACCAGCTCGTTTTGTTATCCAGTAAAGACTGTGGTACAAAAAAGACGTACATGAACATGTTGATCAATTAACATGTCAAAAAATTGGTGAAATATGAAGTTACATGTTTGTCAAAGAACAGAGGTGAGAAGACCCGCTTAAACAACTTTACAAATTGTATGGTCACGCAACAAGGAGAAACCTACACATTGTATTCATATACAATGTATACTTGGTATTTTCCCTTTCTATGCTATATCCACAACTAAAGAATCTATTTAATTGTGTTGGTAGAGAGAACTGATAAACCCACCCTTCTTTAGTAGATATTGATATGACTGTCACACGAATACAATGTATACTTGGTATTTTCCCTTTCTATGCTATATGCACAACGAAAGAATCTATTAATTGTGTTGGTAGAGAGAACTGATAAACCCACCCTTCTTTAGTAGATATTGATATGACTGTCACACTAAGAGCAAGGATGGGGTACTCCATGTCAATTCCGTGGTGATGACCACCGTGGTGATGACTATTAACATGTTCATTTAGGACGGAATGGTTGACTATTTCAGGGGAGGTTGACAACAAACCCTGCAAGGAAATAAAAGCAGCCCTTACACTGAGATGAATGTATCGCATTATCAATCAAGGATTTTGAATTCACTCAATCCTCTAAGGATATCATTATAACAAACAGGTTAGGGACTATTACTTTTTTTCGGTAACACATATTCTTCAAGATCAAAGAATGAGTAAGAAACATATCATACAAGTAAAAGATCTAGAGCATGCCAGGCAATACCGCCAGCTGTAGCCAAAAGCATACAAGAGATTCCAAGTGCTCCTAAAGTTTCAAATTTACCATGTCCTGCAGCAAAAGAAAGCAAAGCCATGAGCAAGCAAATACAGCTGTTCAATTTTAGCATCTTGACAAAAACAGCACTAAAACAAATTCATGTCACAGCAAACCTCATCAACGACGAATAGTCATACTAATATGCATATTTACTATGTGCCAGACATCTCTTCTGGAGCCTATAACACGTCCTTACATCTAATTATTAGGTTTCAATCCAATGTTGATTGAAAGCAAACAACGAAGCATTCACACAAGAAAGACAATGAATGTCATGATCGTACAAATTGGATTCAACAAAAGGCCCAGCAAGACATGAACTACCACTCATCGAGTAATAGAGAGACTCAAAAGAAGAGGTGACTTTTAAAACTGGACCATTACATGTGACCCATATTGAAAGGGTACATGTTCCATACCATTTAAGTTATCCATCATTGTCCTAAACTATACTTATCTGCGGAAAAGGGAGATAAAAAGTCGAAGATGTCATATCTCACTGTTTGAACCTGAAGGTTCCAAAGTGTTGCTTCTTCACGTTGAGTTCACTTCATATAGTATACCGGTATTGATCAAGACGAGAATAAAACTTATTTAGTCAGACTAATGAGGGTATCCGTTTGAAGATATTACCATAGGGGTGATCTTTGTCTTTAGGAACTTTTGCAGCTTTATAGGACCATAATGCGACGCCACTGAGAACCTGCAGGTAGGGAAAAATGTCATAAATAGAAGAATAAGGACAAAGCAAGGAATTAAACTGAAGTTTAGAATAGACCCCAAAATACAAACCTTGAAAGAAGAAAGCTGTTTAGCATAAAATATGGATTTTTGACTATGCCATGTAAAACTATCCATATGTGGCTAAAAGCACAAAACCAGCCTTTTACTTTACTCCCCTGAAGACATCACATAGTCCCATTGCCATTCAAAAGAAGATAAGTACAGCGACAAGGTGAACAAGATATGTAAGCTAAGGATGGGTTTTTATTAGTTGCCCCACTGAACTTCTAAGATAACTCAAAGCAGTTTACGTTATCATGATACGATGTTCTCAAATAGTTCATCCTTTTCAATTGAATTTCTAAATTTCCAACAAATATTTGATTCTATTGAAGGTGGATAACCATTACAAATCTTCTGTGCTTTGCTTGACCAATTTAGGGAGAATTTATATATTACAGCCCACTCTCATCAATGGAAATACATAAACTTTGTTAACACATTCAAAAGCTACTTCAGATGCTTTGGTAGTTAATGTTTTTACATAAGAACTACCCAATTCGGTGCTTAGTGCATATATTAAATGGTTATAAGCCTACCTCATAGGGCAAAGGAGTTAAAACAACCCAAGGTGATCCGAAGCATTCCCACATCCGAAAGGCCCAACCATGCAGCAAACTCAAACGATAACAAATCGAACATAGCATGAAAAAGAAGAAACTATTCTAGTCCTCAATCCAAAGATCGGAGTCTAGTAACAGCCAAAAGAAAATGAACAACCCAAGCGAGGAAACACAACTGATTATACCACATCAGAGACGGAATGCGCAGCATCGGCAATAATAGCGGTGCTTCCCGACAAATAGCCCGTCACGGTCTTTCCGGTGGCCAAGCAGACGTCGGCCGCGAGACCCAGACGGAAAATACGCTCGCCCTCCTCGCCGGTGGAGAACTGGCGGTGATCGTGATCGTGGTCGTGGTGAGAATGGCCCGAGTGCCACCTTCTGGGGACATAGTAGAAGCTGCTGCTAGATGATGGGTCTTGAAGGCGGGAACACAAGTGCTGTTGGATCACGCGACCGTGACGGAGAATCTTGTCGGCGTCGTCCGGGGATGCTCTTGAGATGGAGGCTCTGTAGATGGAGCTGAGGTTGCAAAATCTGAAGCCCATGGTTCGGAGGGATTAAGGTTTCTCACCGATTGCCCTTTCCATGGGAATGGGAAGCGGTGAGAACACTGACATCCTCTGTATAATATACGAATTACAAGTTTCTCCATTATTACTGCATCATATTGCTATGTCAAACGAAATTCAAGCATAGAATCCCAACTAGGATGAGCATATGGCCGGTTGGATCATTTCGGACCTGACCTTAAAACCTACTATGTTATAATCGTTTTCAAATTTTTAAAACCTGAAACACATCCTATTGTCCTAGAACCTATTTTGGAACATATTCAGTTTTTTCAATCCGATTTTAGGGTCTACCCGATAACCTATTTTCCTTGTTTTTTCAATTTATTTTTTAGTAAAATAATACGAGCATTAAAAGATCAATAATAAAACTCACTATCCACCAAAAGCAACAATCCCCAATATTAGCAATAGAAATTACAATACACAAAAAACAAAAGACTTTAGGTGAGCCGGACTACTTTTTTTTTTGTTTGTTAACGGTAGCTAAAAATCCATTTCAAAACAGATTCGGTTCCTAGGTCCTTGAAATCGAGAATCGGCTCAGTTCCAATCGGTTCCCAAAATTTAGAACCAGTTTCCGAACTGATTTGAAAGGAAATTGATTTCCAAACATATTTTTTGGGCGGTCCCATTTGAATTTCGAGTAGACCTGATCCGTTGGCATTGCATACCCCTAATGCCAACCCTTAAAAGAAAATAAGAAAATAATTGCAATTACAACATTACGCGTTTGGCTCATTATGTAATATTGAACTATTTAGAATAAGTGTAATCAAGTGTGGAGAAATAATTGCACTTGTAGCATTACTCGAAGCCCGAGGTCGTGACCCAGGCATAATCGCACGATCTCAGGCGGCCTCGGCCAATGACTGCCTACACTAGATTTGGCTCGTCGGTTGGCGAAGAGTTATGATTTCTTTTTCTAAAAAAAAAAATAAACAAAAAAATAAATATGTAGCCAAAAGCCCTTATAATTTTTTTTTTTTTTTGCCCAAACACTAGTTAACTCAAAGTTACATTTCAAAGTATTTTTTCTCAAACACCATTTGCATTTCCCTAAAGCCATTTAGGCTAAAGACATTTGCATTTGCTCAATTCTTTTAGGTTTCTTGTTTTTATTTTTATTTTCTATCTCTACCTTTGTTAATTTCAGTTGCACTGAATCTTTATCATTAATCTCCGCAAAACTTTACAGTTGCTCTTTTGGTAGTATATGAAGAAACGACATTTCTCACACTGAAATTTTTATGACACCTCGGGCTCGCTGGCCCACTTCTGTGGCTGGTCGCAAGCGGTTGCCGAGACCCGGCGACTAGCGAAAGAAAAAAGAAATATTAACAAATCGAGAGGAGAAATTTCAAAAAGTGCTTTCACCTCTTTAAATTTTATGCATGAATTTTGCGTTGTATAAGTCAATTTCGGCGAACCAAATGAGTAAAAGTCCGAAAAATCAATTCCCAAAAAATACTTCCACTGAAACAAACTCATCCTCGGTAAAAATTTTCCTTCGGATTTTATTGGCCTTTTTAAGAGAAAATTATCAAAAAAGCCGTAAACAAAGTGCAATCGTTTCAATTCAAATCCAAATCTTTTTTCCCCAATTGAATCGTAAATGTATTGCAGTTATGAGCCTGTTTGGTTCAGTATTTGGCAAATGGACTTTGAGAAAATGCAAATATCTTTGGGCTAAAGACTTTTTTCAAAATACGAGTAGTGTTTGGTAAATTTTATTTTAAAAACACATTGGAAAGCAACTTTGACAGAAATGTCATTTGGTAAAAAATACACTTTATAAAGCATTTTTACTTTTTGAAAAAAAAAAGTGGGGGTTGACAGGCGATGGCGGGCGACAGTAGGCGGCGGTGGCGGTTAGCGGGTGACAGTGAAGGTCGGCGGGCTGCGACGGCAACTGATGGGTAGCGGTCGGCGAGCGGTGGTCGATGGTCGACTTGCGGCAGCGATTGGCAGTTGCGGTGGTCGGCAGCTGTGGCGGTCGATGGGCAACAGCAAATGGAGGAGACAAAGTTAAAAGAAAAAAAAAATCAATTGCATTTCAAAAATGCAACTTTCCAAAATACCTCTAGAAGTATTTTGGGCTAAAGGCATTTTGGGGCCTTTAGCAAAGCAATTACATTTTTTTCAAAGTTAAGCAAAAAACGAACCAAACGCTTTTTACATTTTGCCCAAAGTCATTTGCAAATGCTGAACCAAACAGGCCCTGTCAATTTAGTTCATACGGTCAATTTTGATCGAAAATCGCTATCATGGACGTCAGCTATCCTACTTGGCGTGGTTGGCGCTGACGTGGATATTTTTAATATCATCTTAGATAATTTCTTGAATTTTTGTTGCTTTTTTCTTTTCTAATTTCTTTTCCTTCTCTTCGTCGCCAGAAAGAGGGAAGACCATGGGTTGAGTAGTTGGGTAAGGGATCTCTAGTTGTTATAAAGCTCTCGAAATTGAACAAGTCTTGTGCAGCCGCGGATGAACCTCTTTCAGGTCGACCGGGCTTCGCTTCCTAAATATACTTGATAACTCAAGTTCATGTGATCATACCCACTCTAGAATTTAACCAAAACATATCATAAAGTTTGTTTGTTTTTCTCGCTCAATTAAGGATTTTCCCGGTCAGCTGATTTTTTTATTTGATCTTATTTTATTCTATTTTACAAGCCACCGTGTGTATGCTCTGCACGCGCAAATTGCGAAACCTTACTCTCTTCTTGGCCCTTGCACGTCCTCAACACCAAACTCCTCCGGGTCAGCTGTTGTTCATTGTAAATTTTTGGGTCACTTTCATTTGGAAGTATGGATTCTGGTGAGGATTATCTTCCATTGGTTCTCCTCTTTGGCTGATGCGAAGTGATCATCATTTCACACGAGAAAAAAAAAAAAAACGTCTCAACTCCCGAGTGTCGACTCTGTTTAGAACCTCAAAAGGCAACAAAGGTTCGGACAATCGTATCAGGGAACGATTGCTATTTGGTTCTCAGATAGATAACACCCTCGGTCCCAAAAACTTCATATGCCCACAGCAACAGATATAAACAAGTAAAACCACCGTCAAAACACTTCAGACGCCCTCATTTAGACTTCTGCAAATTCTTTATGCACCGAAAAATTTTCACGAGACACCGCAATCAAATTCGCACAAGCATTAGCTGAGAGAGTGCATAACAGACACTAATCAAGACATCACATTCTTGAATTGGTCAAATAGAGAACTTCCCATATCTGTTTCTACTGTCTAGTGTCTACAGATGCCAGACCAATCAAATGAAAAACTATGTTGCCAATTGCCATCATGGAAACATAAGTCACAAAAATGTGTTACATACCTATCATAAAAGTTACGTCGTCTTACATACTGGGGAGAGAATTGTTCCCCCAACAGCCTCCCCAAAGATCTCGCTTCTCGTTGTGGCACCTCAAATATAAGAATGTCGACAAATACCTATTTTAACAGTTTTCTCCCTGTTCAGCTACAGATGTTCCTTTGCATTAGACACTGCATAAGGAAACAAGGACAGGATGAGTATTTTAAATTTCAACACGTTAAAAATGTCCAAGCAAATTCTTTGAAAAGTTCAACCACACAGACCTCCCAATAGTACAACCAGGAGGGTAGAATGGGAGCTTCGTGCTCCCAGTTAACTGTACAATCTCTTAACACCATTTAGCGACCTCCCCTTCCCTTTATTCATCTTATTGACATCAACAATTGGTGAAAATTGCTCATACTGAACTGATAACTCTAGGAGTGACCTGCACGAAGTTGGACATATAGTCAATAAAACAAGCAAACACACTCAGAGAGAGAGAGAGAGAGAGAGAGAGAGCTTTAGAGAAGTAGAACTTACCAAAAAAAATGCAGTTGTCTATGTTTAGTTAATACACTGTTGAGGAATTGCACGCTGGAAATAGTCTGTACAGAGACATTATATACATGCTGGCAGCTTCTCGAACTTGAGTTTTATTTAACCACAATAAATTGGCAGGCTGAAAACTTGTTCCCGCAAAACTATGTAGACGGATACTAATGATGCTTCATCAATTGCGACTGATATGAACCTTCAAAATCACCGATAAGTCCTCAATACACCTCTAGATGACAATAACGGATTGTTCACCACTGACAATCAGGTGAGGAAGCAGCACATGCATTAAGAACCATTACTCTGTACATTCTGCGCATTCATATCTCAGACTTTAAAGGAGGTCGCGGAACTGTGCCGTGCTTTGTGCAGATTTAACCATTTGGTTCAGGAACTGGATCGAAGACCAGCCTCTTTTTCATTCCCCTCAAGCTCGACACCAGTCAATACAAGCACCAAGCGGCGTGTCTCATGATTTTGAAATCGTTTCTACAATTACTGAAACCCTTTATCGGCTTATAGCTTCCGTTGCAAGACGTACGAGTCCCAGCAGTCCCTCTACATCTTGGAAATTAAAATCAAGAGCCTTCTTAATGCACGAAATACCTTCCTTGGACTGAGCATCCCCTGCTGCAGCTTTAGCAGCACTAAAAGCAACCCGTGATTTTCTAGAAGCCTCCATTGAATTGTTTACATCATGCGCCTGCAAAGATACATATACAAAGATCTTAACATTGAAATTGTAAAAGTATGACAGTCCTAAAAGCAGCCATGGAAGCACGATATTTTTAGCCATATATTTTAGCTTTAGAATTTTCCAAATATCAAGGAAGGAAATTTGTCATGGTATCTCAATCTTATCATGATCACTTACAAAATTGAGTAACCGCATAAAGTTAGGCCTGGTCCGAACAGAAACCAAGTTATTTCCAGGAACTTGAGGAGAGCTCACACCCTTGGGCTGGGCAACTTTGTCTGCTGTTGCTGAGTTGTTCACATTATCTACATCTGATGCAGAAGAAGAAGGAGACTCGCCTGATAAAATGGTCAATAAGCACCAAGTTGCATCAAAGACATTGCAATATCCAGTTTGTTCTTATTCATCAGAACAAAATCACAGTTTGAAACCACAATACATCGAAAATAAAAGGAAAACCATATAATATGATTACTTGGAGCAGTATCATACTGCAGAAAGTCAACATGTCAACGTCTGACCCAAAAGAACAAAACAACATCCAACATCAACATCACCTTTATGCCAAACTAGTTGGGGCCAGCGGTCGATGAACCAAAAAAAAAATAAAATAAAATAAAAGCAAAGACCAATTGAGGGAAAAGAAATAATTATATAAAAAAATATATATGAATATAAATAGGGAAAAATGACTAAAAAGGATAGTCTAAAACATAGGAATTATGCCCCTCCAAAATGCTAATAGCTTTCCTCCACATCGTCTTAATACAAACCGTACACCAATCTATTTCATGGGCAAGTGATGGAGGTCTCACTGCACAAGGATTTACGAGTACCAAGAGCTATGCAACAATGTAACACAAAAGTAACTGGAATAACCTAAATCCTACATGAATAAACAGGAAACCAGGTTTTCATCACACACATGAGCGCGCGCATACAGAGAAACGAGCATAATCCAACACACAAAAGCAATCCATTATCAGGATGAGGATATCATTCTCAATACCTGGAGGATTCAATTTGAATGCCGGCAACAACTCAAGCCGATCTCTGCTTGCAGTAGAGTTGGATGAATAAACTACTTTCATATATGCTACTTCCATGCATTTGTAGGCCAAAGCAGCAGAGGCCATATCTTTGGACTTCTCATATTCATGGGCACAAAACCTAAGGATTCCACAGAGACTACATTATCAAAAAGAAGAGGAAAGAAGCCACAACAATCCAGGTGTACCAAAGAATAGGGCCAGAAAAAAAATAGGACACTCTAAATGACAGGCTTCTGCTAGTACATGCTACCCTAGTATAGAACAATCTATGTAGACTTAAGAAACCATAAAGAGATATCAATCGAGATTCATGATAGGCTGTCAAGTAGGGCAATCAGTGAAGCCTTATACTGAACCCCAACAGGCTGCTTAAGAGGCAAGCATGTTTTCTTTTCTTCTCAAGGCCTAGGTCTCTACCACCACAACTTGCCATTGTTCTTGATGCCACCCAAGTAGAGTGGGCAGGTGTGATTCAATTAAAACCAAGGCGCATGGCACGGGAAATGCACAATGGATATTAGCCAAGTGCTCAAAGTGCACCAAACACCCATTGTTAGAAACACAAATTTAAGCCTCATCACAACAGATTAGACCACCGTCATTAAGCTATGCGCCATTTCTTTAGGAACAAATATCCATAACAAATGCTAAAAGAAGAACCAATGGGTGTGTCACAGGAAACGAGCTCCAATATTCATATTCTCAACATGGAAAAGAAGCACATGTGCTGCAGAGACTAGGGGTCAACACTAGATACTTACTCGCACAATTTTGCAGTGCTGCCATATATATGTACTGATTGAATCATCTCTCCATGCTTCGTACCATCGCTCTTGCTAGATTCCAATAAAGAGGCTCCATGAAGAAATTTGAGGGATGCCTGGAAGTAAAGACCAGTTCTTTCTCCAGAGGACTGCAAAAATGGAAATGTAGCTAAGACACCAGAGGGTACGGGTAGAAAGTACCTTATTAAGAGAAGAAACACAAGTACCTTAAGACGATCAGCAAGATGTTTCAAATCTTTCGCCTCTTTCAAAGCCTTTGTTGCAGCTTGGCTTGACGAATCTCTTCTAACTGGACTCTGGGCATCGATATGACGAACACCATTTCCATTGGAGGTGAGATGTCTCGAACTCTGATGCTGACTACCATTTTCCTTATCTGCCTTTGATGCACCATTACCTTCAACAGCGTCTGCTTTTGCAACTCCCGATTCATTTCCCTTAAGTGGCACCGGAGCGACAGCAGAGCGAGATTTAATTATCTCAGTATGACCTGCTCCTGATGGTGGTACTGGAAGTGGCTTCCCTCTTTGAGATAAATTTCCTGCTTGATCAGCTTTATAAGAAGCTAACCCTGTGGACGATTTTTCTTCATCCCAATTTGAATAAGAAGGTACATCCCGTGTATGCCCATCATCTAATTTCTCATCTCGATCCTCGTGCCCTCTCAGATTTGATTGGCTTCCTCTTGAGGTCCTCCCTCTCGTTTCCCCAGCAGAATCCCTCTTCTTGAGCTCTTTATGCTCATTCTCCTGAAGATCTATATTGTAATCCCTGGACTTTCCTTCCTTTAAAGACAAGGTCTCTTGGAAGTCATCAAAAGAGATCTTCGTAGTCTCAGCATCACTTCGGTATTTCGAACTCCTATTTTTGTCCTTGACTCGTGAAGAAGAGTCCTTGCCAGATTTCTGAGAACGAGACCCACCAGCAGGATACAGGTCCCCATTCTCTCTGTCATTACTGCACTGGTCCGAATCCTGTTTCTTACTTGGACAAGAAGTATCTTGACCATAATCAACTCCATCTTTAATAGATTTGTGATTAGTGACTTCTGGAGAAGGCAGAGACTGTCCTTTTGCATTGCCAGCAGAAAAATCATTTCGAATGGCATAGCTTTCACCTCCATTTTCAACATCAGAGCGCCTTCTCGGGCTACCGATGGGAGGCAAAGTGGCATCTTGAGAATCATATTTCTCCTTGAGCTTTCTAGACACTGACGCAAGCTTGCCAGACTTTGAACTTCTTATAGGAGATGAAGAAACTGATTCTGCTGGAGAGCCTCTAGTATCCTGCAGACTTCCTCTGCTTTTACGGGAACCACAAACCTTAGAAGAGCTTGAAGTGGCCGCAACAGGATGTGAAGATTTTGCTTTCTTTTTCACAGGATCTGTGTCCACACCAGCCAGATCATGTTCAAGTTGCTGGTTCCTCATCTTACTGCCCCCTTTGTCAGATCTACTGCTTCCCTTGTATAGATCAGACTCTTTTCCTTCAGATCTGGAAGCTCTTGGCTTCTTTTCTTTCTTGCAATCGATCTCTCTGACTGGAAGCTCACTGTCATGATGTTCGTAATCGAACATTGGTAGAGATTCTGAACCAGACTGGGAACCATGAATATCCCTTTTCTTCCTCTTTTTTGTAGCTAACTCTCCTTCATTGGAATTCCCAGCTTCAAAGCACCCACTGTCCGAAGAAACCCGCACTTTGTCTCTTGGATGCATGGCAGAGACTTGAATCTTCTCAGCTATGTTGGATTTTGAAACCTTCAAAGAAGTTTGGTCAACCGATTGCTGATTTTTCCCCACAAAAGCAGGAGATCCACTACTAGAACTTTGACCAATCTTCCTCGTAAAACTACCATCGTCTGACCTCCAATCTTCTTTAGCATGCGACGCTCCTTCATTCTTGACTTTCTTTGAAGCCTTAAGGTAATCTGGCTCGGCGTCCCTCTTTCTACTGGACTTCAAAGGATTCCCATCACCTGATCATTATACTACTGCATAAGTAACGGAGTTTTGACAAGAAATATTTCCCCAAAAAAATGCCAATATCTATATTAAAGGAAATACCTCCACTGGAATGTCGGTCGCGTATTTTATGCTTATGGATGTGTTTCTCTGCTTCTAGGTCATGACTCTTACTTAGCCGTCTAGCATCAGCTTCATTCTCCAGAGAAGTCCTGTTTGCATCATTTAAGCTTCTACTATTAGATGATGTGATGAGCTTTTTCTCAGAATCTGAAGTTTGAGCAGGACCATCTTTGTTCCTTGGAAGAGATGGCTTTTTTATTCCATGTTTCTTTTTTTCACCAGAAGATAGAGATAGAGCTTGAGGACTACAACTTCCCAAATTCTTATTCGAATCCTGGTAGGAAGCAAAGTTTACGCCCATCACGTCAGAAGTAAGAGGAGCGCTCTTTTGAGCATCAGGAACAGGAAGATGAAACATTTCATATATCGCTCTTGTAGTTTCCTCCTCGCTTACACTACATCGGTTCATGCCAGACCTAAACAAGTAGAACAAGCAAATTAGTTGTGGAAGTAGACAAAAATTGGATATATCAAGGAAGCAATGTACACCTTCACTACCTCATTTATTACAAATTAATCAAAAACCATTAACTCAAATAAACATACCAAGCAGCTTTTTTTTCTATACCTACTGCTTTAAATCAGAAGAAGAAAGATGCCACTTGAAAGGAACTTACAGCCAATCAAGCATGCTACAGACCCACTTCTCAGGCAGGTCATTGGGAATTTTTCCAAATGGCAGAAGCCGCCATTTTCGGCACTTATCGCAACCCACCCAGTTTTCTTGTATTAGGACAGGAGCCACAGTAGAAGGAGCTGCATCACCAGTAGGGTTATTTCCAGAGCCAGAGCCTAAATGTGAATTTGTATTATAATCTGCTTCTGTTGCAGACGCAATGTCAGTTCTCTTGCTACTTAATCTTTCCTTTTTCACGTCATATTCTGATATTCCCTTCTCAACCGCACTAGAGTCCTTCTGCCTTTCTTCAGGGGCCATGTTTATAAGCTGATTTTGACTTTGTTCCCCTCCTTCTATATCCCCAGAGAAATCTTTGTATCTCTCCCTTCCTTTTCCAGGTTTTTTGGCCAATTTAGGGTCCCCGCGCCCACTTCTAGACTTAGAATTGTCTCTACTATGGCTCTTGTTATTCTTGGTCACAGATGTTGAACCACTCAAGCTCTCTTTGGGTGCATCAGCAACTGCTGCACCTTCATTTTTAACTTTCACTTTTTCTTTCCCATTAGAAGGTGGTCCAGAAGGTAAAGTCAACCCATCTTTGTCCATATAAGAACCTTTTCTAGCAGTAACTTCGCAAGGACTATCTGTCTGAACCACTCGTTCAGCTGAACCATTCTTTCCCTTCAGGGTACAAAAGTCAGGTTTTGATTCCCGAAAATTTTCTTCTGCACTAATGCCTTCTTTCCTAGAGTGAACGGCAATATCATCAATGGCAGTTCCTTTTTTATCCCTTGAAAGTTTCCCAGCACCACGGACCTTGGGCTTCTCAAGCGAATCCAGTTCTTGACTAAACAGTGGTTGTGTATTTTCTTCTGCAGTTTGAACAGAAATGATATTGTCCAATGCTACAGTACTGGCTTCATGGGCACCATAAGATTCCCCATGTGTGCCTTTCACCATGTCACCCGGAGTGCCTTTGTTAGATAAGATTGGAAGCTTCAAAGTCTGCGAAACTAGTTCCTCACATGCCAGCATGTCAACGTCCAATTCCTTTTTGGGTGCAGCATCAGCATTGCTCCGAGAGTCCTTACCGCCTTTTGCCTCCTTCAAGTCCTCAGTATTTTTTAATGACTCCAATTTCTTTTTGCCAATCACCTTTTTCCGATCCTTCAGACAATTAATTCCATTTGTCCCCATGCCAGAGCTTGCTGGATCGGCGCTTGAAGTAGGCCCAGTCCTGTGATCAGATAGCTGCTTCTCTTTTATGGTGAAAAAAACAAGATCGTCCGCAAGTGGTGACAGCAGCAAATTTCCGTGCACCGGATATGAAGTCATCATCTGATCCACCGAATCAGTAAACATATTACAACTAACCTCGAAATGACAATTAAAAAAATGGTACATTCAAAAAATGGTCAGGAAATTATTCACCCTTAAAATACTGGTGGGAGACTCAAATGGCGTATCATGGGGTTCATGACTCATTCCCTCACTTTCAGAGGGGCTGTCCTCCAACGATGAAGTTGGTGAGACATCAAGGCCAAGACCACTGTATATCCTTTTCTGTGTCAACAAGTTATCCGCACCCACTTTGATTCTAACCTTCAGCATTTTCTGATCAGACAAATTGGCAGACTTACTGTCGGAATATTCTACAGCCTGGAGAGGTGGCATGCACCCATCTTGCTTAACTGAATTTTCCACATTCGTTTTCTTCCTAGAAGTGTGTGATATGGTAGGAGCAGAAACAGGTCGATCTCTATTCGCATGGGTGGTGGGCAAGGAAACTGAAGAATCATGGCGCAAATCCTGAGTAAAAGCAGAATTCTTTAAATGCTAAGTTCAGCAATAAAAGGAAAACTGAATTGAAATACAGGTTTCCCTCTAAGGAAAACACTCTCTACCTCCACATTTGAAGTACATGTCGACTGTGGTGTACCATAATTCTGACCTCTGGATGGAGATTTTGAATGGGACCAAACAGGAGACCGCCGGTCAGCTGGTAAAAACGAACCGTAACCACCAAATTTTGCCCCTGTGGAATACATATCACCAAACACTTACATTTATACACATCTGTCATTCTTGGATCACAAATAAGTATCATCTTTAACTGTTTCAGTTACCCAAGTTCTCAGCCGATACCCCTCCTTCAAAATCTTTACGGAAGTGTCCCAGCACATGCTGAAGTTTCTCCCCCTTCAAAATTAAAATGGTAACGTCAACCACTTCCCGATAATTACACGACAAAGGGGATAAGAATACATAGGAACCAATCCTCAAGACGCTTAGACAAATGACCAGAAGAATGGAGACAAAGAGTTTATACAGAGATATAGCCGCTACTCTACCAAAAAGTTACGCAAAGAAGAAAAAGATTACTTCCTAATCCTATCCACCATTCTTCCTCTCTTCATACTAACATTTTTTCTAAGATCAGAAACTTCACTAAAGTAAAGCCCTTTTCCAACTAAATACCTTTCCCTGCATACATAAAACTGCTGGGAATGAAAAACAGAACGCCAACAACAGCTAGACGATATACTGTGCCAACATTTCTATCTCCTTCTCGAACTAAATCATTGCATCAACCTGTTCTCCTTTACCTTCAGATTCTTGAGACTTAGCCTCATATAGAATGCTTAGAACAGGTTTTGTGAACAAGAAACTCAGTCCAATAGTATCCTAACCCCGTAGCAAGAACAAATCTCTGTGTCATACAGAGACTTTTAAACATATCCCCCCAAAAAGTGTCTACAGCCAACAAATGGAAGGTAAAGTGGACCAAATATGGCAAGTCAAATCCTAAAAGCCAGCACTTGGTAAACACAAGAATCCCACGAGAATAAATGAACTAGTTCAGAGTACATAACAAAAATATATATACATACACACAAAATAAAAAAGACCTTACAATGTAAGATAGAGAAACATCAGGGTCTATGCCGTCGTCAAAACCATGATCGTTGTCATGGTAACAATAAGCCTCACCCTCCTCGAGCTCTGTATCCTCCATCTTTCTGTCACCTCCAAAAGATCCCAGAGCTAAACTTCTTCTTGCATCTCTGTTTCTCGCGGTAATCATCAGGGGGAAAAAAAGGGGAAAATATATAAAAAAAAAAAATTAAAGAAGCTACTCAAGAACCGAAAGTTCTCTCCCCTTAACAACGAGAACCCTTCGACCCATTATCCGACTCCGAGAAACAAGAAAAACCCAGCTGCGGGTTTCTCAGCTTCGATTAATATCGAACCTGATCAAGAACGCAACGCCCCCGAAAACAAACAAACAAAAAAACGCAATTGCTTCAATCAGAAGAACCCTCCAACCAAAAACTCCACACTAATTGACTAATTGACCGCTCGAAAAGATGCTTCTCAGCTCCACTGTGCAGATCGCTATGGCGTGATCTACAATTCTCTGTGGGTAAGAATCGAATTAGCACAGAGAGACAGACAGAGGGGAGAGAGAGAGAGAGAGAGAGAGAGAGAGGGTCTCTCTGGTTTTGGTGTACAGAGCAGCCGCGTTATTTCTCCTTTAATTTCAACTTAAAAATTTCATTTTTTGTTTTTTTTTTCCTCTGTCTCTCTCCCCCCTCTCTCCGTGCCCGAAGAGAAATCATTATATTTCGCATAATCTCTCTTTGTGAAGTCCATGGAATGAGAAACGGACTGATCCGAACCAACCAGACGGCGGAGAAAAATATTGAAAAAACTGAAAACGGTAAAAAAAAAAAAAAAAAAATATCGTTTTTACCCACAAGAGCCGCTAAAGCCGAGGGATGTTATCCAAGTGTTCCAACGACGACTTGTCTTAATAAACTTGGCTACGCTCTCCCCCACCCCACTCCACCCTCTTCCTCGACGCGCTTCCTCAGCGCGTGCGTCGAACTCCCCAGGTCTCCCCTGCTTCCTCTCGTTTTGAAACACGATGGAATTCGGGAAGCGACTTGTACCGGAAGCAGCAAAATCTAACACGTTTCCTTCGTGGTTGAACGCTTGATCCCCCTAAAAAATCTCAAATTTTAAGTTCCATCTCAATTCTGTTTGGGAACAAACTTTAAAGTGCTGCATGACAATACTTTTCGTAGAGAAATTAATTTCTAATCAGAAGTTGATTTATCACTTCTTCTCAAAAGCACAATTTGATTTTTCTACTCCAGATTGATTTATGATTAGAGAAATTCGTTTTGTAACGATTAAAAATTTCTATTTTTGAAATATTATTAACAAAATATTTGGCGACAGCGGCGACCGGCGGGAGGCAGCGGTGGCCCGTGTTGTCGAAAAAGTGATTCTGGAGCCGAAAAGTAAAAATTTTTACTTTTCAAAATTGGCCAAAAATCCAACGAGAAGTCAATTTTTTTACTAAACGCCTTTCTACTTCGAAAATGATTTTACCAAATGAATTTCTCTGCCCTGCCAAATTGACTTATGGCAAAGAAATTCAGAAATTGTAGTGTTGTCATGCAGCACCCGAGTCATATGTTCCAAATCTGCTTCAAACTTTTCTAATCCTCAATTTTAGGTCCAATCCCAAATCTACATTGGATTTTTTTTTAATCTAGAAAAAATTATTAGTTTTAACTCTAGCCCCAAATTTCACCCTAAAAAGTTTTTTTTTTTAATCTTACAAAATAACCAACTTTTCGACTAACCTCAAATCTATCTCTGCTAACCCTTCATCAGAAAATCTTCATTAATTATCTTACGTGGCATTTTCATGTCAATAGCAAATTCACATCAGTAATGTGACTTGAAAAATTATCTCCTAAACAAACTATTCTCTGATATGAACATTAATGAAATTAGGGACGGCAAACGGGGATTTTTGGACAAAGGGCTGACGAGGGTAAGTTTAGGACTGCAATTAAAGTTCAAGGTTGATTTGGGTTTGAGCTTAAAGTTGTGGTTTTTTTTTTAGACAAAGAAAAAGTTCGAGCAGATTCGAACTAAGTCGGGCCTTTTGCTAAACAAAAAAAAAAAGTAGAATTGGAATTGGACCTAAAATTTGATATTTTATAGGGAATTAGGCCGTTTTGCGCACACACAATTATGTTTCAAGTTAGTTGTGTGCATTCTATCGAGAAATTTGCTTATTGCGAGAATGGAGACCCCATGAATATATAAGTGGAGAAAAAACGACTGGTGAGTTACCAAGTAAGAGTTCTTTTTTTTTTCTTTGTTTGTCCTATCTTTAATCTCCCATCCGACTTTTTGCCCTGCCTCTTTATAGAGACGGCGAATCGAACCACGCACTTGTGATACCTCCTCAATCTCTTTTCCATTTGAGCCGCATGCCTTTTTGACACCAAAGAAGAGTTTAACTGCTAAAGGAAGGTTAACCATTTTGCACAATTATTTTATCATCTTAGATTTAAGTGACGCGGCTCTTGAGGTGGGTTTATTATGTCGCAGTTAATTAGTTATGTCTATTACATGTAATGTTTTTTTTTCTTGTAATAGCAGTTATTATATCGTAAAGTCATTAACTATTGTTGTTGTGTTCATTAATAACATCAATTTACAATCGTTGTCTCATTGATATACTACGATTTATAACAGCGAGAATAGTTTAATTACATATTGTACTAACAAATTTTTGATAAATTATACTTATGTACATAATTACTTACTTGAAACATCGTAATTAATAGAACGATGAGATATTATCATCTCATCATTTATTTTTTTTATTTCTTTGAAACATTGAGAGAACTTTAGAGTTAGATCAATCCATGATCATTCACTTTCACACTGTCCATTCATACGATACCATAATTATTTCATTTAATTAACCTAACTACCAGAATGGGGCTCTATCCCATTACAATAGCAACAGTCAATAGTCATCGCGGCTTTAACTGAAATTGCAGTTAGAATGTCCAGTAAATCTCCATGTTGGATGATAGAATCTCATTTATTAGTTTGCTAGTTATTGCAATATTTAGGTCTTGAATGGCAATAATGCAAGTTTAATGAAAGGATCAGCAATGACCAAGTCTTGACATGTTGCTTAAAAAAGTAATCCTTCATCCCATTGACTGGGCAAATCCTTAAATTACTTTGTCTGAACTCTGGGAGGTAAAATTAGAGGGAATTTCCTGGTATAAAGAAAAGATTTTTTTTTTCCTCAACTTGAAGAGGTGGAGTGAAGAAGGTAGACCCCGCCGCGTTAATTTCAGTTGGATACTTCCAGATAAGCAGGTATATAGTAGCCTTCTTCGCTCGGAGTGAGTCATCAGAGCTTCGACTCTTGCATCGTCGACTTGTGTTTCGCGCAATGTCTTTAAAATCAACTCGTCGATAGCGTACCCCCGATTCTAAAGACATTGTGCGAAGTACATGCCCGATCACACCGCGTCTTAAAAAAGTGTTCCTCGTATCAGTCACACGCCCGACATGATACATCTCTCATTTTGGCTTAATTTCCCAAAATATTCTCCCCCGAACTAAATTACCGACTTTCACTCTAGTTCTACCGATCGACATCTGCTTCCACAAAATTATCAATATCAGGAGGTTGATATTGTTCCATACGAAAGCACGAGAGTGTTGATGAATACATGGATTTTGATAATTAATCTCTGAGTGGCCCTTATCATTAAAGAATTTAAGGAAACTAGTAGCGATTTTTGGATGCGGGAATGAATTTCGGACTGCAGTAGAAGTTTGAAAAAAAATTATGCAATTAATTCCTCTCGTGTTATACTGCGCTGAAGCAATGAAACTGTCCGCTTTAAAGCTAGCTTGTTATGCCAGGTGTCGCCGTCACGACGCGCCATCGGCACTCGAAAAGGTTGGAGCCATGAGCCGTCGCGCGTGGTGCTCAGCCTGCTGCGCAGGCGCGTCGGTTTGACATGTTCCTCAAAGTCTGCGACGACCTCCACCTGCCTGTGAAAATCTCGTGGACACCTGTTCAACCGGGGGGAAATTATCTCTTCAGATTTTATCTTTTCTTCTCTTTTCCTCTTTTTTTTTTTCTAAAGGAAATAAATTTATAAGTATTAGAAATTATTCGATTAGAAAAATTTCCTTTTCCTAGATATGATATAGAAATACATTAACTTAGTGGCTGATTGGTGATTTTATGATAGTATTAATCGAAAAATAATTATTTTTTGGTCGGAATCTATAATTATCGAAAAGACCACTTTTCTAAAAACCCTGTAGTTGCTTCAATATAGATTTGTTGATGCAGATTGAATAGTGTGATGTTACAATATTTAAGACAAAAAGTTGATGGCCGTGGATTCAAGTCCTTTGTCCGGAGGCACTAGGGAAACAAAATTAGGAGATAATAGTGCTAAAAAAATATAAATTTCCGATCCAACTTCTCATAAGAATTTCGATTTTGTCCTCTATTTCCTAGGTTAAAGTAGAGTAAAATCGATTCAGGTTGACCTCGATGATATGTCATACTATTTGCTTCTCGGCATCCACGTAGATAGATTTTTAACTGTCCTCTTTAACGAATGGCAAATGTCTTATATGAGTACAAATTTGTGATTTTTTTGTGTTGAAACAAATTTAGGGTAAACATGTTATGGAAGACATATTTTAATTTTTTGGAAACAGAAGCATTTCGCTTTCGAGATACTAAATTAATTTGGTCTTTGTTAAAGAAAAAAAACATAATTCCTTTTAAAGACCATTCAAGTACCTTTTTTTCTGTGAAAAGATCTACTTTCTATAAATTAAACCAACCGATAAAATTAATCTCAAACAAGTTCAGTATAATATAAATTCATCTTATGCATGCACCTCGAGAACATCGGTAGAACAAATAGTACATTCGACGAAACAAATATTCGTGGACTCCGGGATCATCGAGAAATGGGAAGTTAAAATAATAATAATAAAAACTAAATTCACTTTGTAATTTTGCCGACTAAGTCTTATTTTTTTTCTTTTATATTTGTCAATTGATATCCGATCAATTCGATTGATAATCGCTGATATGACGGTCCTGCGTGGCACGGCCAGCACTGACGTGAAATTTTTTGATAATATTTTAGTATTTTTTTTTCAAATTTTTTACTTGTTCATTTTATTTTTTCGTTTTTTCCCTTTACATTTTCCCTTTTTCCCTCTGTCGGCCATCGTTGAAACTTGCCTGAGGCTGGAAGGGTTAGGGAGCGCTCCGACCTCCGCATGCCATCAACAAGTTCGAGCGATGGCCGAGGAGGGAAAAAGGAAAAATAAATAAAGAAAAACAGAATATATGAGAAAATACAAAAAGTGAAAAAACTATAAGTAATTTTGTTTACACTAGCGTCAATCGCGCCACGTAATACAGTTGTTGTCAACATAAGTAATTTTCAGTCAAAATTGATCGGATAAACTCAATTGACAAAATTAAAAAATTTAAGAATGAATTGATAAAGTGAAATATATTTAAAATTTGTTGGACAATTTTCCCTTCCAATGATTAATACTAATCGAAAGATAATCCTTTCGTTGACGACGATATGATGTCATAAAAAAAAAAAAGACAATGAGATTTGACGGTGATTGACTCGACTCCAATAACTCCTCAGAAATTAAAAGACTACACCATGGAAAAAAAGTGCAAACTCGACGTCATCGCGTTCCTTTCAGTCTCATCTAGCTGCTCCACTGCCTCACCAAACCGAAAATGAACGACCTCTTTCCTTCGCTTGTATTCCAAGCAAGTCCATGACACGTGTGTTACATGTACCAAACTATACATGGCTTGTTTAGTCCGATTAAGTCCGGCCAAATTTAATGGTTCATAACGGGGAAGAGAAAATATCTTGTGGTGACGTATCGTGTGACAATGGCACGCGAACATCAGTGAAAATGAGAATTTCGTGATTCAAAGAACAAGAATGGAGAGGCGAACATGGCGCGAACGTCGTGATTGACCGGTTACACCAGATCGATGAACGCTCTTTATCGCTTCAAGGACTTCGGCTGAGAAGTAAACATGGAAACCTTGGGCGGTAATTGACCCTAGAGGACGAAGATTCTGACTGTTGGTCTAGAAGTCAAGAAACCTCCTAACAAGGAATTGAAGAAGCGAATGTTCTTGGGAGTTATGCCGCTCATCGGTCATATCCCCCTTTATGTATTCCATGGAGCTGAGCTGAAGCCTCTTTGGCTCTCCAGCTTTCAGGGACTTTGCAAGCGCTTCTTCAAAAACACAGAAACGATGCCGTAAAAGCCAAAGCAGGAGAAGAAAGAGACTAATCGAAAGAGATGCGTGGCGGAAACGAATTACCGGGGATCTCCCATAGCGATAAAGAACCCGTTCTCCATCGTGCAATGTTGTGCCAAGCAACTCTTTATTGATTTTACGGCGCTTTGCCCCTCGTAAAACGACTGCGTTTTCCACCTCACGACGTCGCACCTAACCTCGCCATCGGTCAAATGATAAAACCTCTGGAAAGAACAGTTTTGGAAAGGTCACCAAACCGAGGAGAAGAAAAAAGCTTGGATAGTCAAAAGCCTCAGGAACTGATCAAGAAGCTCCGGAGTAGCTGAGCTGAACAAAACAACCGGCCCAAACTGTAACAAGCAACGTCAGGCTCTGCGAGAGAAAGCTCTTCCTTCGAATTTGTCTGTACAAGACGTGGAAAAGACGGAACAATCTCCCCGGCCAAGAAGAGGAGGACATTGAGAATTGGAGCAAGTTGGATAACATGTGGGATCCTCAGATCGCCACCTTCGAAATGGCCTTTTTATTACCGTGACAAACACCAACACCACCAGGGTATATGAACATAGTCATCTCCATACTCCCACCAGCTAGAATAATTACGGACCCGGGCTAACAATTTAGGGGGTGAGCCATACGGTCCGGTTCCTAGTTCTAGCGTATCTGCGTATGCGATATAGATTTCAGGTTCAAAAATTAGGGAACCAATTTTGACCGGCATATTTTTTGCGCTTTTCTTATTGGGTTAATATCACGAAAAATCTTAAACTGGTACACCTATTACGAATTTACCATAAATTATTTTTTTACCACAAAAAATCTCAAATTAGTACACTTGTGATAAATTTACCTCAAACTGGTACGTCTATGACAAATTTATCATCCGTTAGTTTTCGTTAAATTTAACTATCAAATTGCTGTGTTGGTGACACTTGGTAGTTTGCAGGTATACCAGTTTAGGATTTTCACTCTCTGTTTATCACAGGTTTATCAATTTGAGATTTTTCGTGATATTAACTCAATTTAACGGAGGGCAAATTTTCCACAAGTTTACCGATTTGGAGTATTTTGTGGTCAAAAAAATTATTTTATGGTGAATTTGTCACAGATATACCAGTTTAGGATTTTTGATGGTCAAAAAAATAGTTTGAGATAAATTTATCACAAGTGTAACAGTATAGGATTTTTCATGAAATTAACCCTTTCTTATTTTATGTCTTCACTGGATCCTGTAGTATCCCATGACGTCTGATGATAAGTGTGTGATATGCGACCACTAGTCCGAGCATTCATTTATGAAAATATCAATGACTGAGATACTTTGCTTTGTTAATATTTCATATTTTTCGTGTGTCTATGTGGTCACCTGATTGTAGCAGTAAATGATGACCATTAGAGAGCTGATAATTCACTACAGTGGCAATTGAACTTTGAATCTATGATAGGATAGGTTCTAGGTTTCAAGATATGTAGGGTAAGTTACAAGTTTGAAAAATTGGAGAACCGATTCCGATTAGTAGATTCTAGGTTCTATGTGGAATCCGGACCAATCCAGAAACCATGACTCGGTTATGTTATTTACTACAAGTACTAACACATCACAAGGCCACATAACCTCCCGCTCCGTTAGCGATGTAATCCAGAGGGATGATCCAGGCGACATCTCCGCTGGAAACAGAGCTTGCGCCGGTGATCGGGACGCTGCAAGCGATGTCGTCTTCAGCAGCTTTTGCGCCAGTCAAGTCGGAAGTAAAGAGGAGAGCATTTTTTTGGCACTAGGAGCAGGAAGAGGAGACAGTTTCCTTACGTTGCTTTGCTTAGTTTCCTCCTCCCTTTACACTACATCGGTATCGGCTCATGCCACATGCCTAAACACGTAGAACGAGCAAGTGAGCAAAGGCGGGGTGCGGGCGGTAGGAGGAGCTGCGTCGCCGGTGGGTTATTTCCAACGGACGTTCGACGCTGATTCAACCAATTGACCCGCTCGAGAAAAGGCTCTTCAGCTCCACTGTGCAGATAGCTATGGCGTGATCCGCAATTCACTGTAAGCTCCTGAGAACTTAGAAGATGAAGCAATCAACTTTACCATCAATTCGCGTTTCTTGCGGGCCTGCTCACCAAACTGAAAACGGGCTTTGCTTTGCTAATATTTCAAGCAAGCATTCCATACGTGTTTTATGGAAATATGATTTCATGAAAGTAAAAAAAAAAAAAAAATTATTCCCATCAATGCCGACCATCCACATGAGATGAACGAGCATCCACGTAAACAATTTTTCAACAAAAATTACCCGAAAATGTATATTATAACAAATCGTGACTCTTTGGACAATTATACTTTTTAACTTGTCAACTATCTTGATAGTTGATAATATGTTACGATATCTAACCCGAAAACTTAAAACCTATGACTAAGGAAACCTCATATATATTTTGTAATTTTGTGAATAAGGGATGGCAGGAAATAAATCAAAGAGAAGAAAAACGTAGTGGAAAAGAAAAATATTCAGCAATCCCATCACTGAGTGAGTGAGTGAGTGGTGTGTCCATTATTGTCGGATCACCTCATCTTCATGGGACCACGAAGATGTTAAAACCGTACGTGTGTACGTCAATTCTCTATCGTGAAATGTCGTGCCATGCTTTGCCCTTTTTTGACCCCTCCGTAACACAATCATATTTTTCTGCTACAAAATGTCGTACCATTAGAAAAAAAAAAATCATACTTATGAAACAACTTGGGAATTTACCAATCTTGTCTGTTAAGGATTTTTAGAAAGGTATTCAGGATATCCTTAACACAGTCAAATGACAAACTCCAGAAATGACATTTTTTTTTTTTTGGGTGGTCGAACAGAAGGAACGGTTGAAAAGGTCACCAAACCCAGAAGAACAAAAAGCTTAGTTCAAAAACCCCAAAAACAGATCGAGCAGCTCCCATGCTAGCAGACCAAACAGCTGATCGAACTGTAAACAAGCAACCAGGCCCTGCAAAGAAACTCCCCTATCGAATTTGTCTATATAGACTTGGTAAAGAAGAGAGAATCTCCCGGCGAAAAAGAGAAGAGGACAATGAGAATTAGGACAACTCATGTCACAAAGCTTAGCCTTCAATATGGCCTTTTTATTACTATGACTAGACTACCACTACAAGGGTATATGAACAGTCCTTATCTCTATACACCACCAGATTATCTACTGATCGGAGCTAAACATGATTCAAGTATGTTATTTACTACACAAACTGGCAAGGCATATAGCTGCATAACCTGTTTCTCCATTAGGATGCACTTCGGACGGCTGATCTAGGCGCCAGCTTCGCTAGAAGAGAGCTTGCGCTGGTGATCGGGGGGCTGCAAGTGAAGTTCTGGCACACAAGCGCCACCACCGTGTCTTCAGCAGCGTTGTTTTTGGCCATCAGCGCGATGTTACTGTTGTTCTCCTCCCAGAATTGTACCTCCTCTGAGTTGGTGGGATCGATGTGAATCACCTGTCGTCAATTGCATTTAGGAACTATACACGCATATGCAAGATAGACATAAAAAAAAAGAATCAGTCCCTTTATATTCTGATACAGTTACATACTGTTTTGTTCGGTTCATATTCTGCATGAGCAGCGACAAGCATCTTCTCAAACTCTTGAGAATCCTTCCGACCAACCACAACAATTTGCTTCCGAGAAGGTACCGAGAATATATCAGCTGCACAACACATCAACGGCACGGCCACAGGCACTTCCTTCAATCTCAACTCGAAAACCACCTACGTCACCATAGCGGCAGCATTGAAGCAATTTATTTTCTCTTGAGTGGGAAAGAAAAGCAACGAAAGATTCTGACGAAACGAATGTTTACCAAAAGATGCTCCGCATTCTGCCTGTAGCCGGCAGCCCTACTTCCTGAGACTAAGGATGCCAATCTCACGAGATTTATAGCTGACACTGAATTTCCTGATGGCTCGGCCCCATCGTGATCTTCCTTAATGCGGAGAAGGACAGAAGGATCTTCCCCTGGGGTGTTGAAATAGGCCCCTCCCTCTTTGTCAAGGAAGAGTTCATCCTGAAAATCGCAACACAAGAAAGTATTCAAAACAGATGAATAAAGCAAACAATTTAATTGCAGTTCGCAAAATAAACTCTGGCTGATGGCTCTTGCCTGGGTGTCCTGTAACCGAATCGCCCATTTTAACCACTGCACAGAACCGCCGAACTCATACAAATCCAGTAACCCTGATATTAGAAAAGCATAATCGTCCAAAAATCCTGGAGCTCTGGATGGCCCTTTGCGGTAGCTATGTTGAAGTCTCTGTGTCTGCTCATTATAAAGTTGCCTCTTTATAAAAGAGGCTGCCTTCTCCGCTGCCTCCAAGTACTCGTTGGGCTGCAAATGGAAAATAGTAAAGTGTGTTCATGACTACATGCTATCAGCTTTACCAATAAGCATGTTAGGTAGTCAACCAAACCTCCATTAACAGTACCCACCATAATTACCAGCAGATGAAGAAAATATAAGTACATAAAGAACAATATCTTACCCGCTAGTGAAAAGAAGAATGCATGTCATTAAGATTAATCATTAGGATAGATGCATGGCAGACAAAAGCATCAAGTAATTCAAAGGGCAGCATAGCTTACATCAGAGCCGACAACAGGAAAATGGAACTTGGTTCCTTCTGCTTCAGTCCTGAGTATTCTAGATGCTCTCGCAAAAGATGATATCACAAGCCCATTCCATGAAACGATGACCTGGCAAGCACCTCTAATTAAATTATGTACGGCAGGAAAAGACACGGTGCATGTTTTGCTTCGGTTCGAGGAAAAGCAGAATATAGTTCCAGGATGCATTTCAGTCAACCACTGTCCAGAAATTACCTTATCATCCAAATGTGGTCGAGGCCGCCTTGCTCTAACATAAAAAAGCTTTTTTCTACATTCCCCCAAAATGTCAAGATATTTGCTTATAGGAAGGCCATGCTTTGATGCCTGGGCTGAAGGATCACTTCTCTCGATAAGCACATTTTTCCCCTTAAATTCATTGTGTGGATCACTCGCTCTAGAGAGGTCGCAGTTGCCAAAGGGTTTTATGTAATAGTGGTCCTTGAAAAGTTCCGAGTGCTCTCCAAGTACATCGTCAACCTTCAGATAAGCAACCCAACATTTTCAATTTAGACAAGCAAATTAGTCATTGAGCAATAGCTCAACACTTCATTCTAGAGATAAGTCACAAAAGCCAAATGAAGAAGCTACAGACTGAATGGAAAGGAAAATGGTAATCGCATTCTTTCCTCCTTACCAGGGTATTAACTTAAACAAACAGTACACATAATGTCATCATAGCCCATCAAGTTTATGGATGTACTCGTAGCTCCAGGGGGGTTAATTGAAGCAAGTGAGAAGATTCTATCTCTGTAAATTATACTTTTTGTTGGTCCCAAACAGTCATTGGAACTGTCAATAGAGCAAAAATGGAAAGTTGAAGCCAAACAAGGACAGCCCATATCTATAAGCTAATCAAAAGAATTTTCAGAGTAGGGATGATACGAACAAAAGAGAAGCCTTTCCTTACCCAAAAAAAAACAAAAGAGAAGCCTCCTTACCAAAAAAAAAAAAAAACAAAAGAGAAGAGAAGCCTACAACTAGTCCATTTCATATCACATTTATATAAAGTAAATGACAAGAAGGAGGTGCACAACCAAAAAGGACACTGAAAACAAATTCAATACATGTCGATAGCTCGATTATCCAGATTACAGAGTAAATACAGAACGTCCGTGTCTAAATAAATCACTAAGAAATGAGGCCAGAGGCCTTTTGAACTCACCTCTTTGCTAGTCCATATGTAAAAGGCTCCTTCCTTTTTCCTTGGGGCTCTTTCATATTCTGCACTATCTGCATCCTCTGCTGAAAATATTTCACCTTCAGATCCGGTCATGTCTCTCCTCAAATAATCCAGAATATCACGAGAAACACACAAATAAAACACATCTTTCGTGATTGCAAAGGAATCCAGATATACATTGGTAAGCTGTCCCTGATCATACAACATCTTCTCAAAATGTGGAACTGCAAAGAGAACAGAACTTCAGTTATTTCTATCAAATTCACATCTCACAGAAAACCCTGACACGAAATATCTGTTCCCAGGGAGGAAAAAAACCCACCGTGCCAGCATTCATCCACACTGTATCTGTGAAAACCACCTCCAATGTGATCATGGATGCCTCCTCTCGCCATGCACTTCAAGGTAAAGAAAACCATACCCGAAGTCTTATCTGCCTGACTTGATTTCCCTGCCTCCTCCAGCTTTTTGGCATAATAAAGCATTAACTGCGATTCCACAGGTCTGGGAAACTTCGGGGCTGATCCAAATCCACCATAGTTTGGATCGTAACTTGCCGAAAGCTAAAACAAAGAAGCATATCCCATTAACAATGGAAGACACAACATACAAGCAACATTTTTTTTTAGGGTTAATACCAGGAAAACCCCAAACTGGTACATCTGTGATAATTTTATCCCAAACTATTTTTTTTTTAACCACGAAATACCTCAAATTGACCACCAAAAACCATAAACTAGTACATTCGTAATAAATTTACCCTAAACTAATTATTTTTACCACGAAAAATCTCAAACTGATACACCTGTGATAAATTTACTCTCCGTTAAATTGGGTTAATACCACGAAAAATTTCAAATTGATACACATGTGATAAACATAGGGTAAAAATCCCAAACCGATATATCTATCAACTAAAACATGTCATCCAATTCAGAAATTTGACGATTAGATTTAACGAAAACTAACGTAAAGTAAATTTGTTACAAGTGCACCAGTTTAGGGTAAATTTACCACAAATGTACCGGTGTAAGGTTTCTCGTGGTTAAAAAAATAGTTTTGAGCAAATTTGTCATAAGTGTACCGGTTTAGAGTTTTTCGTTATATTAACCCTTTTTTTATTTGAAGCCAAGCCTCAAAACTTTTTAGTCAAGGACAGGACGGTCAAGGTGACAAGAGTTTAAATTGAACAACCACGCATTTTGTAGCAAAGTATTAAAAGGGCACTTCTCCGTGAAGCCAGTGCTCCACCATAATGCAGGAAAAATGTATTCTAAGAAAATAATCACCAGATCATCTACATATTTATCGGGATTTGAAACATTTTGCTCAAAGGAATAATTGGCTACAAGATGGGCTTTGTTTAGCTTGGCAATAAGAATTACAGCGAATATACTCCATATAACAATTTGAAAATGCCAAATACAAAATCATCACCTGGTCTGCACATTTTTGCACTGCAGTCTGGGGAAGTCCATCTGACAATTTATTCGATTCCGCACTCACTGATAATGCTTCTGAGAGCTGTTCAATGGCCAATTCTCCACTTTTAACCAGCATATCTCGCTTGTTTTCCCATGCATCTTTCACCTTCCTGTAACAATATGATTGCAGACAAAGATCAGATCATCCATTACGCATCCTACTACATAGCATTTGCAAGGACAATCAAGACTCCTCCTAGAATTGAAACGTTCAGCACATACAAACCACTAGCATTACAAAAACACGAATGAGTACATTCTCACCTGAGCACAGTCTTGAAGCCCGGTCTTCCAAACTTATCATCGGGAGGGAAGTAAGTGCCACCCATTAGAGGTTTCAGGTCAGGTGAAAGAAAGACACTCAGAGGCCAACCTCCACCACCATACAATGCCTGCACATATGTCATGTATACCTGGAAAACGGAAGAAATTCTTTTATCAGGGGTTCAAGCAATAATCTAGATAAATTAATGGCACATTAGCTTCACCTAATTTCTATATGCGGCTCCATAACACCAAAGTATATCTGATACATTCTAATCATTGCCAATATACCGCCAGACATCTTTCATTTTCATTTGAGTCGAACACATAATCAAACACAACATTGACAAAAACATCGCTAGTATAAGAATGATGACAATTATAAACCAAAATTATCAGGAACATCCCCTGAGTAAGAAATAAGATACCTTGTCAACATCCGGCCGTTCCTCTCGATCCACCTGTAGCAAATGTGTTAAATTATTCTGAGCCAAATAACTAAAATAGCTACAAAAATAGCAAACAACACTGAGTTGCAACCAAGGAGGTAAAGCAAAGAAGGCGATATCCTCCTATATGACCTTACCTTGATACTGACAAACCAATCATTAAGTAATTTTGCAACTCCCTCATCTTCAAAGGATTCAACCTCCATGACATGACACCTACTCATGATGAAAAGTTCAACGCACCATTAAAAACCATCCACCCAAGATATTGCATAAAGCACAAGTGCAATAGATTAGAATAAGTCTCACCAGTGGCACGTGCTGTAGCCGACTTCAAATGAAAGAAGAAAACAATGCCAACGAGAGATGCCCAAAAATAACATGTAAGCTCGCGAAGCGTGATGTTATCAAAGAATCGGACACAAAAACAGCAATAAAAATGAATTTCATATTACTTGATAGGAAGATGGGCACATCCCTTTTTCTTGCTTCGGCGAAAGCCTCCTCACCCCACGGGTACCAATTAACCTTAAATCACCAAAAATCGAAAATTTAATCATACTCACTGTGTTACGAGGCGCGATGAGAACGTAAAAATTCCTCACCACCAGACTCTCCTTGTTCAAGTCACTCCCATGATCACGGGGGATGCAACAGTGTCTATTCAGAAATCAATTCGAAATACTCGAGAAACTCAGATGCACAAGCTAGTAAGCGACGACCCAAGTTCTACAGAATGAAACAGTTCACTCTTAAAACAAATTCATAAGAAAAGAAACAGAGAGAGAACCGTTTTCACGCACGGGATTATGGGCGTGCTGGAGGAGATAAGGGCTGTGCTCAGAGGCGAGACGATTCGCGTGCCTCCGAGGCTGCGACGTCGAGGCGTCCGTGTGCTCGGCCATGGCGAACCCCCTGCGGGCGCGAAAGGGTCGAGGGAAAACCACGGAGAAAGACCGAGGAAGCGAAGGAAAGTCGGTCACCGGGAGCGCGTGCCTGAGGAAGCGGGAGCCACGAGCGGGGAGGGAATGCAGAGAGGAAGAGAGTAGAAGCAGCCTGGGAAGCATAGAAATGTGAGGAAGGAAGGCAAGAAAGAGCGGGTGGGGTGATTTGGGAGTCGACGAGAGAGAGAGAGAGAGTCATTTGGTTGGGGAGAGGCTGCCATGTGTGTTGGAGGGTTGGACATGGCGAGTCATCGTGGTGAAGGGGTGGATCGCATGGGATGCAGGCAAGTGGCGCATCCGCGACTGTTGGAGCTCTCGCCTTCGTGTGAGGATGGAGCTTGAACTTCAAAACCACGATGTTTTCGACGCTACGCTTGTTCGTGCGTGAAGTTTGATGCTTGCGATTTAAAGGAATTGATGAATATGCATAAAAAAGAGTTTTTTTTTTGTCAAAATGAAAAAAGGTTGAAAATAAGAAGTTAATAGAAATATCTTTGCTATAGGGAAAATTTGGAAAAATAACTAAAAGGGAGATAAAATTTACTGTTTACTCCAAAATAACTAAAAGTGAGACAAAATTTACTTTTTACTTACATATGTAATAAGTAGGAAAGAAAATATAATATTCGCATGTGTCCAAACTTTTTGCATATGATATGCATCAACATTATAAAACGCAACTCATTGGTCCTCACTCTATTCTTTTCTATTTAACATAGAAAAAATTTCACACAAGGGTTAGAAATGCCATCATTTTCTCAAAAAATATTGTTATACAAATAAATACTTAAAGTGGCAATGGCTACTTCAAATAAAGGCTTGTCTCTAGTTGCCTAAATATTTCGGCCGATTAAGGGCATTTTCATCAAAATACAATTTTAGCTTAATTTTTAGTTTAATAAATTAAAAATAAAAAAGAAGTTAAAACGATAAAGAAAAAGAAAATACACTCCCCCCCGCCTATGACCATAAAGAGTTCAAAACATGTAACATGAAATGGTTCCCGATTACCAGCCCAACAAGACTGTTCTTACCCACGAATCGAGAACCGAACCGCACAGTACTGGTTCCACCTTTTTTGTAGCCGGTAACCACCGAAACCTGGAACAAAATCGGTCTGTCTGGTCTTTGGCTCTGCCCTAAATCCATGCTCGTCCCTACAATGTCTAATGACTTTTCAATATAGAAAATTTAGTCATAAATCATGTGATGATTTACTAATGTAGTTCTTTAAACCAATTTTGTCTTTACTTGGTTATTGATGTGGTGTGTGTATGCAACTCATTGTTAATCGGTCCGTCGCATAAAACACCGTCTCCACTTAGGTGCCGCATGAAATCTTGCCAGAAATTTCATTTCCCTGCCAGAAGTCGATCTGGCAGGGAAGTTCGTTTGATAAAAACACTGCCGAAGTAGAAATTCGTTTGGTAAAAAAATTGACTTATGGTAGGATTTTCTACTTCTGGCAAGATTTTTTGTCAACTTGGAGAAGTAAAAAAAATTTACTTCTCCCTTGAGAAGTCATTCTCGTCACACCGACGGCTGCCGACCCCCGCCCCCCGTTGGCAGCAGCAACCCCACCCCCCCCCCCCCCCCCGGCCGCTAGTCGCCAATTGCCGCCGATCGCCACTGGTCGCCGCCGCCACCACCATCGAATATTTTTTAATAATCTTTCGAACATTGTCTTTTTTAATCGTTGTCAAACGCATTTCTCTATCAGAAATCAACTTCTGAAGCAGAAGCTGAAAATTCAACTTCTACCCCAAAGCAAAAGCTGAAAAATCAACTTCCCTGCCAAAAGTCGTTCTCGGGCAAGAAGTGTTTTCATGCGCAGCCTTAACTTTCTGCTGACTGCTGTGACGACTTTTGGGTTTTTTCAAGTGGGCTTATGCTTCGCACTCTTGTTATATCATCTTGTCTGTCCGTGGACAAGTGGGCTTTTCCTTGTGCCAGCCGAAGGCCGTTGACTTTTCTTGGTGTTGACTTCGTGCACAACTTATTGGCCCAACTCAAAGAAATTTGTAGAAATCTTCCCTTTCGCTAATCGCAATTTAAGAGGATCAACCATTGGGTTTTGGGTACCCAATTCTTTGCTCCCCGATGTAACTTGGCTAATGGCCTCTTAATTCTAAAAATGCTGAAGAAGCCTGTAGTCCAAGAAAAGGTTCTGAATTTTCCATTTAATGCATGCAAAAAATAAAAAAATAATAATAATTGCTTGTATTTAGCGGTGTCTCCAAAATTACATCGAAGACCTGATCGAATCGTGCCCTATTCCAAATGAACCGAAAAAAAATGAATTGAGCCGACCACAACCGATCAAAAGTCATGGCACCGATATTCGACTGAATTGGCCGACCCGTTACGATTTTTTTTTTTTCAAAAAAGCTAATGCGTGGCGAAATTTTATCCACATGAAGTTTCAAGCCTTCTCGATCGGTCAAAACTAACATTTTTTTTTTTCAATATCCTCCATTACATTCTTTTACTAGGGAACTTCGACAAAAGAAAAAAAAAACATATACGGACAATAATTTGAGCAAGACTAATTAAAGGTAATCATGGTCGGGCTCATGATGATCCATGGGTTTATATTCCTTAACACATTAAAGTAAGCATCCCCAAATTCTTTTCTTGGATTTTCTTTTTCTCTCGAACTAAAAATCATGATTCCCCCCCGTCTTCATGCAATGTATTTCCTCTATAAGGTACAAACGGGCAAAAAGTGAAAACTGGAAAATTTCACCCTGCATCAATCACTTTTTTTTTACCTTTGCAAATGAAAAGAAATAAAGGGGAGGACTCCATAAACCCCACCTTACATCACTTTAGGTGGTAAATGGGATTTCAATTTTGACCCGACTTTAATGCCAATTGAGCACCACCAATCAAATTCTTGACCCTAACACCAAACTTTACAGACATCCCAAGTGAATTGTACCAAAGAATGCAAACCCCAAAATCTTGTTGGCATGTCGGGCCATGAACGTATCGAAAAAACTTGGCATAGAATTCAAAATGGTGGGCTCAGAGTGTCTCTTGTCCTCCACAATCATGACCACCAGCTTTGATCACCTGCCCTAATGATTCAGCCCACTCTGCTTTTCACCCTCCTCCCCCTGTTTTTCTGTCCTTCGTATCTCCTGTCGGTTCTCGCAGGAGAACAGGCACTGGACATGATCACCTGCCCTAAAGAAACCAAGAAATTGCTAAGGTGAGATGTGTTTGACATGGCTGAGACAAAAGTTTTGACATATTCTGATTTCGCAGTGTTAATTTGATTCGTGTGGTGGGAAAACTTGAAAGATTTGCATGCGGGTGGTTCCAGAACGACAACGGTCAGTTTTTTTCCTGCAACGACTTAGGTTTCGACGACCGTTTAGTACTGTGTAAGGGGTATATTTTCGAGCTCTTCGCTTTTGACGTAATAGGCCGATTAATTAACACTCGAATTTGATGAGGAGGAGGAAGAATTACACCAAAAGCTAATGACACCTATAATGACGTGATTAGGATTGCTTAATTTAATGTGATTAAGGAGGCTGATGATGACGGATAAATTGTTTAAGAACCCTCAAAGCCCCAAAAGCATATGGTCCTAAGTACTTTTAAATGAATACAGAATGAAAGAATTTGCAGGTCAAGCTGAGATTGTTCTCCTAGCAAAGGGCCACACAACTTATTTCTTTTTATGTCACATTTGTTGAAACAAGCCTCTCATCATTGATCCTTCCGGTTGTGGCCTCATCATAACTTCTTGGAATTTTCTTTTTATATATGTAAGTGCATTTTTTTTTTATTATCCGACGTAGGTAGAAAAGATGGGAGAGTGCAAGATACTTTATTAGTTAAAAGGTCATTAAAAAGTTTTTAATAAAGAAATAAGCAAGTGGCTAGACTCCATTATATTTGCGTAGGGGTGCGCGATTTTTACGCCAAAGCGCACGGTCGCAGATAATAATTGACAATAATCATTTTCATTAATTTTAATTTTGGATTTTTATTTTTGGCTAATAATTATCCAGCATTCTTACAACCTTTGAAAGGTTGCGACTTTTCAGACATGGCAGTTTTCGGACATGAAGAGTTGCGTCAGAATTTAACAGTTTTCAAATACGAAAAGTTGCATTCTTTTCAAACATGAAAAGTTGTGACATTTTCGGAATAACGTGTCTTTTCGCAATGGTTTTTACTTTATGTGCATATATATTACGTTTTCGCTCTTTGTTCACAACTTCAACTTCCATTTTCGTTTTTCTAAACGATATACAACCATTGTTTTCTATTGTTTCCCCAGAGAGTTCTTAGATAAATATCAGATTTGCCATCTAATATTCTCATTAATATACTCTATTGTATCTTGGGGGATTTTTGTCGGTAACTATTAGCAATGCAGTGGGGCAAATAATTCATTAAAGAGAGTGCTATCACACCTCATAGTTTGATTTCATTTGTTCATCTTCTTACACAATATTTTCCCAACAATATATATTGATAAAGAAAGAAACGAAAAAGAAAGAGAAAAAGAAGAAGCCAATTACCATTTGACAAAACTTTGGTAAGATGTGAACACTTAGCGGATGGCCTAGGATGCATCGACATGTACTAGGACAATCCAAGGTTTAATGATGAACTATTGATTAATTTGGAGTTCTGTTCATTAGTACCATGGTGAGAGAGAACAAATCAAGGTGATTTATGCGGGAATGAGCTGTTGGCTAAATTAAATGTTATTCTTTTCTGGAGTCTTTCCTTCTTGTGGTATGTGTGTGTATACATAGGTCATTGTAACATATAGAGAAGAAGATATACAGAAAATTGAGAAATAACATTTTTTTTTGTTTCTCTAAAACTCTCCGTGTTAACAATTTAGGAGGCACAATCCTCATAAGAATAACGTTTAAGTATGCTAAGATTGATTTACAAGATGTTGTGTACTATAACTGGGCTTTTAAACAAGTGCGCCCACGTGAATACCCGATAACATTATAATAATCTCCGCATCGGTTTGTAAGCTAATCTCGATTTACCTTTTGTCGCCATTCTACTAGAATGACTTAAGAGTATCTTATAAGGGAAAATTACCATAAAGTTAGATCAGATGGTTGAAGATCAAAATTATTGCCCACTGGCACTTTCGGTCAGATAAATATTAACAATAGTTGTCCCCATAATGACTATATTCCTCAACTTTGCTTAAAGTGATGGTAAGAGATCCTAGATAATGAGAATTATTTAATCACTGGTAAAGTCGATCTAATTAGCTGCTAATCAATAGGCTTAGCCAGTAGACTATTTATTTTTATTTTCCTTAAAAGATACGCAGAGCAGGATTAGAACAAATGAAAGAGAAGGTTCTTCTAAAAGTTCCATGGACAGTTAATTAGTAGGACAATATAATTTGGATAAATGTGGCACACATAAGCTGCAAAAGGGATCATTTACACCACATACTTTGTCAGATGAATAATGAAGAGATTATAAGAGTAGCATGCAGTTTCTTCACAAAGCTGCAATGTAGATGAAGAGAGCATAAACTATACTTAAAAGAAGAAAAAGAGAGATTAGCGAAAGGTGGTGTTGAAAGGGGAAAATAAACTAAGGGGACTGGGGCCAATTTCAATGATCCTAGCCATTTGCTTGGCCTAATTCTTTGTTGTTAGTACAGGATAAGATATGTTCTTGCGGATGGAAAAACCCACCAGCCAAAAGCAAGACTCCATGATGCGATCATCATTGCCATTGGGTCGGTTGTGATCATATTTCATGATGGTTACAGCAGGGCGCACCTGAGAAATTATGACGTGAAATTTGGACCATCGAAATTGATGGATCATATTGGGTCAGCCAGATCTGACGGTTCAGATTCACTTTAATACATGTATTGATCTCCGAAAATTATGGAGGAACGTTTTATACTTTTACTGTCGGAAGGGTAAGTTTACTTTGCCCCAAAATTTGGTGAATCCCATTTTGTTAAAAAGGCCAAATTGCAATATGAATCCTTGCCCTTTCATCACTTTTTAAAAAAAAAAAATTTCTCTCCATATTTTCATGTTATCAGATGAGTCTTCACCTTTTGAACTCATATAAAATTTACCCCCAACATTAGAGTCCCTCCAAAAACTATAAGTTAATTACCCTTTTGCCATTTTTAAGATTTATCTTGTCACGGGGCCAAATTTAAACTCGGAAAAACAATCCAAAATGGAAAAGGAAAAATAATAATAAACTTTCGCCAAAACTCAAAGGGAAGAGAAAAATAAGACTTTTTTTTTTCTTAAGGAAAGTGATACAAATGGTCTTTGAACTTTGACCCAATGTACAATGTGATTTCTGAATTTTTAATTTGACCAATATAATCTCCGAACTTTAGTCTAATGTGAAATGCTGACGCGGGGTAGCGATAATAGGAAAGTAATTCCGCATAATACTCTGAATTCAATTGATAGAAGTCTAAATATTACAAAAGAAAGATGTCCATATATATAGATAGGACTCCAGATTTCTTAAAGATAACGAAAAGATAATCTAAAACAAAATATTGAAATAAAATATAATCAAAATTCAAATCAAAGATTGCGAAATATCTAAATTGTAAAAATTGCCTAAAATAAAAAACTGCATGAAAAGTGGTCTAAACGACTCCGAAATGCTAAAATCCATCATAGTCACGGCAAAGCGATGAATGACCGTTTCGCTTCAACCGACCAATTTTGAGAGCAATCTGATATCGTCTGACCCAAGATAAGAATTGCTAGTGAAGTCACGCCGGCTTATGGCGATCCAATTTCTCAAGATAATCACATGCCAACTGTTCTACATCAAATGCGGTCCATAAACTTTCGATTTGTTCAATATGGTCCCCCAAAATTTTGAAACATGTTCAACTTAACCCTTGAACTATAAAAAAGTATTCAAAGCCTTCCATGAATTTGAACTAATGAAAGGACTACATTAGACATCTTTCTATAATCCAGAAACTAAGTTGAACATGTTCTAAAAGTTCATGAACTTTAAGAGTTTAAAAATCACATTACACATTAAATAAAAGTTCACGAATGTATTGATCGAATCAAAAATTGAAAGATCACATTATACGTTAGATCAAAATTCAGAAATCATTTCCGTTGTTATCCCTTTTTTTTCTTTTTTCTTTTTTTCTTTTCTCTTTTGCACTTACTCAAGCATGTATCCTAAGAGCTAGCGAGGCGTGTAGCAATCAAAAGTCCAACTCACGTTCTTGATGATAGTCCGCCGCTTGTGCGAGCGATCAGTTCGTGCGTCCAAATGATTTGGTCGTATTGCAGAAACAGATCCCTTTGCGTAGCTTAGGCCTTAGCCGTCATCATTACAGTTAAAGCAAGCACAAAACCCAGAGACAGGGGCAGACAGGCTTTCAGGATTCCTGCGATTTTGCTCCAGGAAAAAAAGACTCTTTTCACAATCTTTCACCGAAAAGCGCTTGAAAAAATTGCATGCACACGCACAATCCCCACCTGTTTCCCTCGACTTTTCTCTTTCTTGGGACCAAAGATTTGAGGAATAAACCACCATTCCCATCATGAGAAAAGGGCGAGTAAAAAGACTCCATTAATGTATGAACCGAGGGGAGCTCCAAAGTCATCACCTCCTGCCCTTTAATTCCTCCTGCATGGTTTCGTGTGACGCCTCTCCACACTCCTCCTCTACCTTTCTCTTCACTTCTGAGAAAGAGAGAGAGAGAGAGAGAGAGAGAGAGTGTGCTAGAGCTGAGTAATCAATCCATGGAGGAAGCATGAGCTCTGGTGGATCGAGGTGAAAAGGGTCGGGTCATTGAAAGAGCAGCATCAGATTCTTGTTCGTCGGTCGACCTGAGAATTTGTGGGAAGAGAATTTCATCTTGTTGGTGGGCTGTTGTAAAGAAGAAGAGGAATCGAAAGTTTTCGTTATAGTTACTGTCGTCACTTCTTCTGTTTTTAGATTATAAAAGGGGAAGAGAAAAGAGATGGGTATCGTGACGGTGGGTGAACTGAAGCCCAGCATTTCAGGGAAGAGGTCGTTTCGTCCGAGTTCCAGCGTCCGCCATGCTTCTGAATGGTAATCCTTTTTGTTTTCCCTCCTACCTCAACTGCCATGTCGTTCAGCAATTCCTAGGTCGTTTTCAGGATCATCTCTCTGATGGATTTACATCCGGAGTCTGCTTTTTATCAGCAGTACGTAAATGCTTCGAGCGCATAAGCCAGGTTCTTGTAAATATTACGGAACAGTTAGGCCGCAGAAGAAGACGGACCAAGTTTCTTAGCATCATGGGAAATTGTCGAACTGTTCATTTCTCTCTCTTTCTATTTGCGCGCGCGCGCGGGGACGACAGCATCACGAGATTCGGTTGATAAACGTCCGTGTCTTGTCTCGGTCTATGCCCCTCCCATGTTTGTGAACTGACTGTCGACATTTTCTAGACCAATTATTTGAGGACGGAACTCTTCCTCTGGCCCTAGAGCTTAGTACGGACTCTGACTCCGTCGGACTGTGTACTGTTTGCAGAAGCTCCTGGATTCACACACTTGCACATCCGATCCATGTGTGGATCATATCTAAATCTGTTCTTGTCGGAAATTGCTTAAGTTTGATTCCTTTTCTTCCCCATCGCTTTTTGCTTTCGTCTTGCCTCCCATGCTGTCTCATGTTTGATCAATTATAGGTGACTTGAACGATTCAGGTCGAATCATCAGTTCATGGTGGACCCTGGCTTTTTTTTTTTTTAACAGATTCAATGAATTGATTCTCTATAAGTTGAGTTCTTGTCGAAATAATGCTAACATGAACGGCGAAAAAAATGGCAATTCAGGCTTATAGCAGCAGAAGTTGCTGCATGGCTTTTGAATTGTTAGCACTCCCAGAAATGTATGCAAGAAAAAATTTGAACCTGCGATAGATTCACACTTCTAAGCTGCTATCTCACCTAATGTTCGCTTGCAGGCCGATATCCGATGTCTCTAGCGATCTCACTGTGGAAGTAGGAACATCAAGCTTTGCTCTCCACAAGGTATTACTGTCGCTTATTGTTCATGGCTGTTGCAGCTTGTCTGCAATCAAGTAAATATCAGTCTGTATCAGACCATTAACCAAGAAAATTCTGTACTACCGTCACTTGCTAGTCACTCGATTATGCATAAAAATTCCAGAGAAGAAAGATGTAACTTCAAATTTTCCCACTCACAGATTTGGCTCTTTTGCAGTTTCCTCTCGTTTCTCGTAGTGGACGAATCCGGAAGATATTGTTAGAAGCAAAAGACTCGAAAATCTGCAGGATAAATCTAACCGCTGTCCCGGGAGGTGCAGAGGCGTTTGAGCTGGCTGCAAAGTTCTGTTACGGCATAAACGTCGACATCACATTAGCAAACATTGCTTCGCTGCGATGCATCGCACACTACCTGGAAATGACCGAGGAATTCGCTGATAAGAATCTAGGATCTCGAGCGGAAGCATATATCAAGGACACTGTGCTTCCCAACATTTCCCACTCAATCTCGGTGCTCCATCAGTGTGGGACGCTCTTGCCAGTAGCAGAGGACATAAACCTCGTCTCGAGGCTCATAAATGCAATCGCGAGTAATGCCTGCAAAGAGCAGCTCACCTCCGGCCTCTCCAAGCTCGACCATAACTTCCAGGGAAAAGTGATGGAGCCAGAAACGCCTTCCGATTGGTGGGGCAAATCGCTCGTTGTGCTTAATCTCGATTTCTTCCAACGAGTCCTATCTGCAGTCAAGTCGAAGGGGCTGAAACAGGATATGATCAGCAAAATTCTGATCAACTACGCGCAAACTTCTCTTCAAGGCCTTTTGGCTAGAGATCCGAATGTGATGAAAGGTAGCCTACCGGATTTAGATTTAATAAAGAAGCAGAGAGTCATGGTGGAAGCAATTGTAAGCTTGCTTCCTACGCAGTCGAGGAAGAGTCCCGTTCCGATGGGGTTCTTGTCGAGCTTGCTAAAAACTGCGATTGGATCATCCGCCTCTATTTCGTGCAGATCCGATCTGGAGAGGAGGATCGGCCTTCAACTCGACCAGGCAATTCTGGAAGACATCCTAATTCCCGCCACTTCACATGGGAACAGCCACAGCATCACTGTGTACGACACTGACTTGGTCTTGAGGATTTTCGCAATCTTTCTGAACTTAGATGAGGACGAGGATGAGGGTCATCATTTGAGAGACGAAAGCGAAATGGTTTACGACTTTGACAGCCCCGGATCTCCTAAACAGAGCTCGATTCTTAAGGTGTCCAAGCTGTTGGACAACTATCTCACGGAAGTAGCGGTGGACTCGAACTTGTCGCCGTCCAAGTTCATACCTTTGGCAGAGTTGCTACCGGACCATGCTCGTGTAGTGAGCGATGGACTTTACCGAGCTGTGGACATCTTTCTGAAGGTGAACCTCCATTTGTGTGTGTGTGCATGTCGCTGAGTGCAGATGATAAGTTACTCATTTCATTGAGGCCAAAATTCAATCCTTTGTCTAACAGGTACACCCGAACATCAAGGACTCGGACCGCTACCGCCTGTGCAAAACCATCGATTGCCAAAAACTATCTCAAGAAGCCTGCAGCCATGCAGCGCAGAACGAGAGGTTGCCTGTGCAGATGGCGGTTCAAGTGCTGTACTTTGAGCAAATCCGGCTCAGGAACGCCATGAATGGAAGCCACAACCAATTCTTCTTTGGATCGCTCCAGGGCCAGTTCCCTCAGCGTTCTGGGAGCGGCGCCGGGAGCGGAGCCATATCTCCAAGGGACAACTACGCATCAGTAAGGCGAGAAAACCGGGAGCTGAAGCTCGAGGTCGCGAGAATGAGAATGAGGCTGACCGACTTGGAGAAGGACCACGTCTCGATGAAGCAGGAGCTTGTACGGTCCCAACCCGGCAACAAGCTCTTCAAATCATTCACCAAGAAGCTGAGCAAGCTGCATTCTCTGTTCCGGATAGGCGCGATCAAGCCATTAGGAGGGAAGGCCAACTCCGAGCCGCGGTTCTTGTTTCAGAAGCGGAGGCGGCACTCGGTTTCTTGAGTCATGTAAAGGGTGTGTGAATAGTGAGTGAATGTATAGTATGACAGCTAGTGTGTGTGTGTTCTTTTTTTTTTTTTTGGGATAGTGTCATGCTGATCATTTTGATAAATTGGCTTTGCTTTGCTTTGCTGTTCTGTTATGTGGTCGTTCTTGTTGACAGTTCTCTGAGAGTAAGCATTCGAATCTTACATCTAGTGCAATGTTTCTGTATACAGATCCCCGAGAGTGAGAGTTAAAACAGAAAGACAAAAAGGGGCAAGCAATGACATAAAGCAAGAGAAGACAGATTCGCATTGAAACGACTGGATATTATGAAAGAGAAAGTACATGCCAAAGCAAAAGTTTAAGCGAGCATGCGTGATTATATTTAAAGTGTTGATGATCCCGATGTCTGTGTTCTCCCACTAATTTCGGTCTGCTAAAGACCACATTTGATTTTGATTCAAAATGTCGGCCAAGCCACATTTTGCGAGTCAAAGAATCACCATTTACCCAAAGAACCGAAACTTAGGACGCGAATGACAACACTGGAACAAAAATCCATTTAATTAAGCAAATCTATCCTTGACTTTTGGAGCAAAAGTGTTGCCATGGACGCCTTAGTGGCTGCAATTTGTTCTTCTATTCATCACTTGGTCTATCGAGGATCACCTGTTTTCTAATCTTTCTTGCAATCTGACGAGTCTTCATATGTACAGAACCCATGTATAGAATGAGAACGTTGAGTTGGAAATCACATACAGTAATTAACTATTGCCTAAATAAAATCAAGCGAAAAGGATTACTCAACTGCACTGCAAAAAAGTGTCATCTCATAACAAGTTTCAACAACACAGAGAGTTGAGCTCCAACCTCTGCTCACATCTGCTGTTTCGAGACTCAGAATGTACCACAAAAACCGATTGCTGCCTTAAGAAGTACAACACGCATTTACCATCGATGCATTTCAACTATTTTTCCGCAATATAGGTACTTCCCTTCTGTATCTCATCATACCGGGACGACGGAATTATAGTGCTCTCCAAGCCCATATGCGTGCCTGTGGTAAGAGAGCATGATACTCGAATTGGACAAGCCACTTCCGCCATCAGACTGATATTCCTTCCCCATCTCCACATCAGGGAATGATCCAGAGAAGATTTTTATGTGTCTTTTAAGACAGTGACTTAGCGCACCGAGCTCTAGCTGTCCTCCCCATGCAGCTGTCGACTCCACTTCTTTGCAGTAATTCTCGAATTTCTCCGCTACTGACTTCTCCGAATCTCCCTCAACCATATTTTCGGATAAGAAGAACGGGAGAAACTCTGAAGTGTGTGCCCTCATGTAGGCAGCGATCATTTCTCTAAGTTCTTGGTACGTGAAAGGAGAAGAACCTCCAGAGAGTAAGGCCAATTGATTTTCCACGGCCCTGTAAAGGCAGTGCCCATCTGGCTTTATCTCATTAACAGTCAATCCAAGGGGTTCAAGCTTCTTTTCCAACTTCTCGTTTTCTAGCATCCGGTCGCTCACGATATTCTGCTGCTCTTCTTGAATTCTCTGCTCTCTTGCTGCTTCTTGCTGAGCTCTTTTCTCGCGTCTCTTCAAGCTCTTGCTTGGTTTTGAATGTTCAGATTGGCTGGCAACAGAAACCCCAGCTATGGCTTTCACCAAATTGTCGATATTGCCTTTAACATTTCCATTAGTCTCGATGTAGCCTAATGAAGCAAGTTCTTCAGCTTGTCTTTCCTTGAGTTTAGTGGATAGCCTAGAGATTTCTTCCTCCACTTGCTTCTTCTTAGCTTTCTGTTCAGCTTTGCTGCCCTTTGCAGCTGCCTTTTTCAGTTCAGTTTCCTTGTTTTGTAGCTGTGACACCTCTTTCCTGCAACATTTTTCCCAGTCTTTATCGAAACAAAATTCCGGAACACATACAGGTGGCATGGACATTCAAGAAGAATAAATCAATCGGCACTTTATACTGCAACATAACCGATTCTCAAAAAGGAATCATGAGCAACAAGGGTCATAATAAGGCTGGCAATAAAATTTCCAACTAGTTACAGTAAGCAATTTTGCAAATACTCAGTCCGGTCTCTTCATCAGTGTCAATAAGGATCTAGAAATTACATTCCAAAATCAGGTCAAATGTCACATTTCTTGACATACAAAATCTGCAGAATGAAAGCATTAGAGTGTACACAAATAACCTCATTTGTGGTTTCACAGACCAAGCTTGCACACATACATTAAAAAACACCTGCACACATTTACAAATCAAAGAATCAATTCTCTCTCTCTCTCTCTCTCTCTCTCTCATATTCTCATAACAGAGATTAACAGAAAAGATCACCCCTTTCTATAAATCAATACGCATCAGGGATACTTATTCTGTCCGAGACAGGTACTCTCTCTCTCTCTCTCTCTCTCTCTCTCTCTCTCTCTCTCATATTCTCATAACAGAGATTAACAGAAAAGATCACCCCTTTCTATAAATCAATACGCATCAGGGATACTTATTCTGTCCGAGACAGGTACCCAAATGCTTCACTTTTTTCTTAAAGGTTAAAAGCCATTACCATCATTAGCCGCTCCTATAGGTAGCACAGCTCAAATAATCCTATCTCTATGCCTTGAATTTAGTGTAAAAGTCATAAACCATGCCTTTAGCCCAATAACAGACATTGTATAACACAACAGCAATTTCTTAATTAAACTGGGCCAGAAAGTATGCAGTTCGATTAAGGAAAAAAAGCAAAGAAATCTTAATCAAATTTGATGGCCATATTCCGTATGCAAATGGAAGGATAAAAAAACAAGTTCCTCCATAAAAGACGGAAAAAACTAGACCGCAAATCGACTGTGAAAAATTAACCAGTAGCTCAAGCATACCAAATTCTAATGCACGTGCGTATTCAGCAAAAAAGAGGTCAAAAAGAAAGGGAAAAAACAAAACGCAAACCTGTGCCTAGAAAGCATTTCATCACGAGACTCCTGTTCCCCTTCAGGTACACTGTCCGCTAAGCCATCGGGCAGCTTCTCGTCAACTACTTCAGTCTGATCCATTGGCCTACTGGTCATCCTGTACCCGGAAGAAAAACAGTGACGACAGGGCTTCCCATGGCCAACCTCAGATAATCAACAACTACCATCCAAGCGACACGTACCAATTTAATGCAGAAATTCACACTCCTAGAAACATTATACCATTGCAAATGAAAGATGGCCGATGCAAAGCACTCTACCATACCCAAATCAAGAGTCCGCTCATAAACATTCGCTAGCCCATTTCCAATGCAACAAAAACCCTAAATTTCAGGAAGATAGGTAACACATGTGTGACTATGTGTGTTGTAGTGCTCAAGAAGCTCTTGATTTTGGGCGCATAGTCAAATACACAAAGCTTGAAAGTAACCTGATTTACGAATAGAAATTGCCCAAGCTCGACCCAACAATGCAAAAGCCATATCACAAAAAAAAAAGAAAAAAGAACAAAGTGTTCCAATTTCACAGGTAGACAGTCAATCAAAAATCAATCCCCAGGTCGCCTTGCATCCACACCGAGGCCAAGATAAGCTACCAACGATACAGAAATCACGAGAAACATTAGAACCGACAAAAGGAAAAAAAGATCAAGCTCCGGGGGTTCACTCAGGCCACGATTTCATTCGAAACGAAGTGGAAACATTCGAACGGGAAAGATTCGACGCAGCGTCCGCGTCGGATAGCAACGATTCCATCGCTAATTCTATCATTTACCTGCTTCGGTCGATGATGGCTGGTCGCTGTGAAGTCCAGAGAGAGGAGGAGGGAGAAGAAGAAGAGGAAGTGGAATTAAGAAGAGGTTTCGTATTTCGTTTTTTATTTTTTTATTTTTTTATATTTAATTCGGCCCTAAATTATTTCTTCGTTTTATCTCTGCGTACCTTAGATTATCAGCCGGGTCGGTGGCTGAACCCTAGTCTGTTGGGTTTGGACCGGCCCAAGCCCGTATGAGTCCCGGACCAGCGGGCCCGGACTTAATTTTCGACGGGATTTTAAATTTACGTTTCTTCTTGGAAAAGTTATTAAACACTCGGTAAAAGTTCATAAGCAGATAAGAGATTTAGTGGTTAATCGCTATCTATATGCACTTACTTTTCGAAAACGAAACGTTCTTAACCAAAGTGAAAAAGTTATGTTAAAATATTATTAGCCTTACTTTTTCAAATGACAATTTTTCGATAATGCAAAACGTCATATATATGCGGCATACTATATATACACATGTAATTCTAACTCGAATTACATATTCTAGATCTACCAGATTCCGTGTTGAATTAGGAAATTTTTGTAATACGTGATTTGAGTGATAAGAATATGTAGCATATCAAATTTACAAATCTAATTCAAATCACCTCTACGAAAACTATCAGAATCCTAGTTTAATTAGAATATACAGCCCCCCTCTCTCTATATATGTATATATATAATATTCTTACCCAAAATCACGTATTCCAGAACTTCCTACCATGGCCTCACTCAAAGAAACTCCTGTGTTATTCTTTCTCGGAACATTCTCCGGCGAAACCACTCATGGATTCGTTGACCCCATCACTGGCCGCCTCGACGTGGTGCAAATTCCTGAGCTCGAGTGTCAAGTCGACTGCCTCGCCTCCAAGAACGGATGGCTCCTCCTCTCGTCGAGAGAGACCTCGTCCATCTTCTTATTCAACCCGATAACGCGAGATCGAGTCGACCTCCCTCGTCGCAACCGGCTTATAAGCGCCGGGACATTCACCGCATCTCCCACGTCCTCGAATTGCACCGTGTTTATCATGAGCATGCCTGTGCATCCTTTCGACAAACGAATCCTTATCGACACGTTCACCTTCGGCTCGGATAGAAATTGGATCCGGCATGGTTTTAGTCATGTAAATCCAGATTTCGATTCAAGCTGGCAGGTGGTGTACGCAGAAGGCATGTTGTATTGTGTGGACTTGAAGGGAAGGGTAGGCGCGTTCAATGTCACAGACGGCAAATGGAATGTCATCCCTAGCAAGGATAAGTCTATCAGGACATGGAAGCTCCATCTGCTGGAATTCAAGGGAGAGATTTTCGCAGCGATGAGAGGACGGCGCCAGTTGTTCAAGTTAAAGGTCAGAGATGACTTGTCCGAGTGGGAAAGAGTGGATGTCCTCACTGACGAGGCTAACCGCTTGGCTGACTGTGCCCCGACGGCGGAGGTCGACGGATTGTTTAGTTGTGCTTACGATCGAGTTTGGATTTGAGAAGGGTCTTCAGTGATTAGAACCCTCACATGCTGTTATTTTACTTTTGATGTTATTTACTTTTAAATGCTACAGGAGTGACAATGTCCTGATTTTCGTTATATAGATTCTCCAATTTTTGCTGAATTTTTTCTCTGCTTAGTTTCTGTGGAGTGCTCATGTCTAGATGATCGGCTTAATATGCAGTCACACTACATTAAACTCCCGAGTAATCAAACAAATGATTAGATATGCTTTTAGATTGACGTGACTCCATGATGCCCTCGTTCTTATGCCAGCCAACTTACATATATTGTTCTAAAGCATTCCACAGAGGATTAGACTTTCAGCAGATCGAAGCTATTACCACCTTTGTTGTTCTCGACCATACCGCTTTCGCGAGAATATTTTGTTTAATTGCGCTTACGATCGAGATTGGATTTGAGAAGAGCTCTTCAGATTTTTGTCCCGCTGATCAGAATCCCTCTGCTGTAGTTTACTTTGTTACCCGAGTTACATTGTCCAGATTTTTCTTGTATAGATTCTCCAGTTTTCGCCGAACTTCTCAGAATACTTCTGCTGTTTGTTTGTTACCTCTGCTTAGTTTCTCAGGACAGGCCGAGCACTTGGATAAAACTGTGCCGACCGCGCACGTCTAAATGATTGGCTTGATATACATTTACGCTAACATCAAAAGACAAACCTTTTTCTCATAAAAGTTTCTCGTTGTTCCAAGATCTTCAAGGCCCTCAAGAGTAACTACACCTGCTTACATCCTATTCTTCTAATGTACACTTGCCGTACTTCACTGCGCATAAACTAGCTTTGAGGAAGCTTTTTCAACACTCAGACATGGACATAGACAACATTATTGAATGGTTAAAACAACTAAGCTAAGACACAAACTTCTGCACCGGCAAGCGACGGAGGGGCCGGCAAGCCTCCAGCACTTAGAGAAACACCGACTATTTGCACTTCAGTAGCGGGTCATGTTCCTCCATTTGTCCTTGAGGTCCACCTGAACAGAAAAGCTCCATTCCGTAATGCAGTCAATCTACGATATGATTTCGACCTAATTAAAAAAAAAAAATCTACGATATGATGAGATTCAAGCATTACCTCGGTTCTCTCCTCGAAAATGTGGCGATAGCAGTGTAGGATGAGCTTCCAATTTCCTTTGCCAAACCTATATTGCAGCGATGTTGTGACCAACTTGGGACTCAAAAGGGCATGACACAACTTCAACCCAGAAGCACCCAAAAGTCTATGGACAACTAACACACACACACACACACACGTGTGTGTGTGTATATATCAACATCAACATCACCATAATATATATATTAAACAAAAAAAAAAAACACGATATGAGCAACAAAACCCTCACGCTGTTAATAGATACTGCGAAAATCAATATTGTACCTCTGGACACCATTCCTCAAAGTTTCTTCTTCCTCCAAACTCCATCTCTTTACTTTTCTCCGTCCAGAAACTTTCAAACTCCGAGTCGATGGCTTCCTCAATGGAGAAACGGCACTTCTTCTTGGGCTGGGTAAGCGAAGCCTATCTGAGTCACCCGGAGGTTCTTCAGGTGAGCCATCTATCGAATCGTCCCACTGAAAAAAAAAATTATTATTTTCAAACATAATATGAGCTACTACTATCATATCATCAAAACAAACGTACTAGATTTCCCCAAAAGATCACAATAAAGAACAGGCATTAGGCATCAGTTCACTTCTTCATCTGCAAGAGTTAATCAGCATTAAGAGTGCCTACTTTCCACTGCTTCAAGAACCAAATAAATTCTTAGATATATTTTTAGATTGACATGGCTCCATGATGCCCTCATTTTTATTGCCGGCCAACTTAAAAATATAGTTCTATATTAATCCCCAGAGGATTAAACTTACAGCAGATCAAAGCTATCACCACCTCTGTCTTCATCAATGTAAGATGAAGAAATCCTACAACAGCTAAGCAAGATCTCCAAAAAGATTGAGGAATAATATGAAGAAGGAAAGAACAGGACATGATATACTGATGTGCGAAGCAGCAGTATTGAGGCTGCTTTGCTAAATAAATGGCTTTCTTCAAAGATTGAATCAATTGAAGAGCCAGCAAGCATTGAGAGATGTACAGCTCCTTGATCAAATGCTCAACTGAGAGAAAAAGATGATAGATGGATCAGAAGGACTACTGACTATATATGTACCAAAATTTGCCCGCCTCGTAAATTCGACATCACTTGCTAAATTGTCCCATGTTAACCATAATAACATTACTTTGCAGCAGAGATAGCTCGGCACCAACAGATTCAGAGTTATTATCCTTCAATGAACAGGTCTATTTGGGCAACAACAGAGAGATAAATATTTTTTCAAATATGCTTGAGATGGCAGAAAAGGAATGAAGCTCAAGAAACAGTTCACAAGTTTGCCTCAAAAAATGAACGCATCAATCTTCGATTCTTAATTCTCAGTTTAAAGAAATTTGACTTCCATTTGGTGTGCATCAATCTAAGAACGTATCAACTTTTTCTAGTGCTCTTCTTTCCTTTGCATCTTTTCCATGTACTGGGCTTTTATTATTTTCAACTAAGCCAATTAGTACTTACCAAACAAAGGCGTTCCGCTTAAATTCTAGAACAACTCTGTACACATCACGTCTGCACCATACATCATACTTCTTTTCATCTCAAGATAAGAACTTTCCAAGCTAAGTTTCGAGGTTCAATTGATGTCTTGGAGGTAGGAATCTTATAATGAAAATTGCTTAAGAAAACTTATAAAAGTGAGTAGAAAGAGGAAAGGGGCGGTTCAGCATCCTCCGTGTTTGATAGCACTTCATTTCTACCTATCACAGTGATGGCGAGCGAGGATGATCCTGAGTCTAATGCAGCAAGTATGTCCGCATAGATTAAAACATTCTTTTGAGTCTCTATAACCCCCCCAAAAAAAAACTTGTTACAAAAGATTAAAAGACCTTTGTTCTTCCCGGTTTACTAATTATCTTCAAGATCTGGAAGTGAACATTTTCTTTTTCTCACACCTAGAAGCATCTGCCCATTCTTTTAGCTAACAACAAAAAGAAGTATTACGGTATATATGCAGAACATCCCATCGTTGCATAAAGACTGGCAAAGTATCTTACACCAAGGAAGAGTTATTTGTTTAGATAGACAAATGCCAACTCCAACATCGAGTTCGATAACAAATTAAGTTGCATAATTGTTCCTATGATTCAAGCCATAACTCTCGTGTGTGAAGGAGACAGACACATGGAGAGAAAAGTACACGTTCACATATGCACATAATTATGAAAATAGTATGACGAGGCAAAGCAAAATGCAGCCATCAATTAGATACCTCAAAGGTACGAGCAGAGCTGTTCCTTTCAAACAAACTAGCCCTACACTGGTCATTCTGATGGCTGGTTGACTTGTTAACATGATTTACTTCACCACCTGGAACAGGCCCAACATTTTGGTCAGCGGAGGCATCGGATGCATTAACATCTTCCCTAATCTGTGCTTCTGCACGTTCAAAATTCTTAGATGATCTGGCAGCATTATGCACAAGGGAGTCAGCCAACCGTATTGCATCAGGAAGCGGGTCTGCAACCACTGCTCGCAGCTCCACAGAACTAGATTTGAGCGCTTCTTGAACTCTATTTACATCAGGTGAAAGAAGCGTATCAAATTCGCTACGTGATGCATCTCTTCCGGTTTCCCCATTATTAGCAATGATCTTAACTCCCCCTTTGGATCGCCTATGGCGGGCAAGCTGCTTAGTTTTGATCAATTCCTCATCCCGCTTTGACGTTTCTAAGAAGAACAACTTCATACATTACGAAAAAACCCAATTGACCAACTTTTTTTTTTCTAATTCTCCAATAACAATCAGCTAAAAGAGAAAAGATTTATCACAAAGCACAAGCCAGCCAAAAAACACTTGAACTTAGCAGAACAACTAAACGGAAAAGAACAAACCAGGGATTTTCCCATCATCTTCTGTCGTTATAGGTGGCCTTCGGCTAGTCAAATCTGCACCCGCTCTAGTGTCGGGCATTTCATTTCGTTCACCTGCGCGAGCTTCCATTCGACCATTTGGGACAACCAGTTCTCTGCACGGATTAGCCTCGGCCATCCGCCTCGCCGCGACCTCAAAGAAAGAAGGACCCATCATCTCCCATGCCTCTCCCAAATAAGCCCTAACCGACCTAAACGCATCACCTCTCGTGTTCAGCGCCAACAGATTCTCGCGCTCGCCCCCGTCGTGCATCGCCGCCTCGAAGCGGAGCCTCCACCGGAGCAACTCCGGCGAGAGGAGCCCGCTCTTGGTGGCCGACTCATCCATCTTCCGAACCCTCCCACGCCAGATGGTCTCCACGGCGCGGAAATACTCGCCCCGCTCGTCCACCCGACCGTGCAGGAACCTGACGGTGCACTCCACGGCGACGCAGCGGTACGCCTCCCGCATGGCGTCGGAGACGGGGGGGCCGCCGGCCATCCTGTCCACCTCTTCGATGACCTCGAGCGCATAGAGGGTGTTCTCGGAGAGGGAGGCGGCATCGATCTCGGACTGGATGGAGCGGAGGAGGACGGATTTCTTGAAAGGGAGGTCGGAGTCGGGGAGGGGGAGGAGGGAGAGGGCGAGCTTGACGGAGCGGTCGTCGAGGAGGGGATGGCGGAGGAGGAACTCGAGGATCCACCGGGAGATGTCGGGGTCGATCTCCATGGGAGGTGGTCGGGCTCGCTCGCAATCGCGCTGGCTGGTGATTATCGCGATGGAGGATTGTAGTGTTTCTGCTGTGTTCTTCGGGGGGCTAAAGGGGGATTTTTCAGTTTCCATTTTTTTTTTTGTTTCCTTCAAGGAGGGAAAAGAAAGGGAATAAAGACATAAATAAATTCTGAACTGTCACTCAACCGCGTACTTCTAAATTTTTAATTTGATTAATGCAGTCTCTGAACTTTTAATTCAATATGCAATGTGTTCTTTAAACTTTTAAATTGATCAATATAATCCTTAAAATTTTGGAACATGATTCAATAGAAAGACTATATTGAACATCTTCCTATAGTTTGGGGATTAAGTTGAAGATGTTCCAAAAATTTAGAAACTATATTGATCAAATTAAAAATTCAAGAATCTCATTGCATATTGAACTAATGTTCAAAGATTATACTGGTCAAATTAAAAGTTAAAAGACGTCGTCGAATTAAAATTGAAGATCATTTATGTCATTTTGCCAAAAGAGAAAATAATAATGGGTGGGGTTGAGATTTTTTTTTTTCCCTAAGCAATCATCATGATTTTTTTTGTTCTAAGTATTTTTTTTCCCTAAACGATCTGATTATTCCCGAATTCCAACCGAGAATTAGAGGGCATGCATTTATAATAATACTACATATAGTTCTTAGAAGAACCAGTCCTGATAAAATATCAAATAAATTCACTTTATGAATTTCATCGGCTATATAGAGTGCAGAGAATTATCAAATGATAGAATCAGTATCCATTTCATTATGAGGAGTAGATTTCTCGGATTCTAATGATTTTGTAGCCAAACAAAGAAAGATGCAAATGATTAGGATCGCCTCGTGGCAATTTTGATGTAGATAATGATGCCATAGTGACTATGTGAGACTTATATGTGAAAGTTTGATTAGTCCTCGAAAATCAGGCCATATCAAGATACACAACAGTTGGTCGTGTCATCATAATTCATGCGCGATTTTTTAAATCTTTATCGGTACTCTTATTTTTTATTTTTTTTACCGTTTTCATTTTATTTACTTTTAATGTGCGGGGTTAAATATGGGTGTGTGTTAGTAATGTGGATCGGGTCAGGAGTGAGTCGTCAAAACTGTATTGGATAAAAATGGCTCAACATGAGTTTGATTATTTTCGATCTAACCCAAATCTGACTCGACGCCTCTAGGGGAGCGAGGGGGGAAGGAGAGAGAGAGGAGGAAAGCGAGAGAAACCAAGACCGGGGTCGCTTTCCAGGGAAAAACACGAGAAGGAAAAAAATGAGATCGAATTGGGTCGGGCTTCCCTGGCTCGTGCACAAACCGGTTCCATCTACGCATAAATTTGATAAAACAACAGAACAATCCGTGAGGATTCAAGTAGGGTGAAAGAAGATTGTCTCTTATAGGGGTGTGCGATCGGACCAAGTTGACCCGGAACTCGAATCGGCCTACCCTCAGTTTTTGATTCTAGGTGTAGACCCACCTGGACCGATTTTTAGAACCGATTTTTAGTTGTTATTAAAAAAAAAAAACATAGGTCTTGACTCCCTAGTGCGTTGCTGCCATTGCTGCTCATGCTCATTGCTCACGACCCTCGACTCCTCACCCTCTCTCATTTAATTTTTATTTGTTGAATTATTTCTTTCGATAGATTGTAATTTTTATTACTCATTTTATCGATACTCATATTATTTTGAAAAAAAAATAGATTTTCGAGTAAACCCTGAAATTGGATCGAAAAACAAGGTCGGTTCCAAAACAGGTTCCAAGACAAACAGAGTCGATTCTCGGTTCCAAAAACTGGGAATCGATTATAACAAGGTCGGTTTCAGGGTCTAGACTTGAAACCGGCCCATACTCACCCCTAGTCTCTTAAACTACACGTGAAATCTTCCATTAAATTCAGCAATAACAGATAACATCGAGGAGCAAAAGGAGGAATCCACCCGAGGAGAGGCTCGCATCTAATTAGCTAGTTGGTGTGGCAATAGCTTACCAAGGCGATGATCAGTTGCTGGTCCGAGAAGATGATCAACCACACTGGGACTGGAACATCCATAAACGAAACTTTTTCTGTCCGCATAAAAAAGAATTTATGCGTATGGAAACCCACTCAATTCAGTGGTAGAGTGGTCGGCTGTTAACTAATTGGTTGTAGCTTGGATTTAGAGATACAAAAGACTTTGTAGATTAAATCCACATGCATTTTGATGCTCAGCAGCCACTTCATTTAGGAGCTCTTTCTGGGCCTGATCTTGATCGGCAGGCCCATGGAGGGGTAAGGCATGGGTTGGCGAGTGATGACCTCCTCCGGCTCCAACTGCGACCACTCGTACCCCGTCACCAGGTTATGCACCACCGTCAGCGTCTCCACCCTCGCAAACTCGTTCCCGATGCAAGTCCGGAGTCCGCCCCCGAATGGAACGTAGGCGAAGGGCGGGATCGGCCTCGACGGGCTCTCGAAGCGGGACGGTTCGAACTCGTCCGGTCTCTCGAACACGTCTTCGTTCGTGTGCGTTCCACACGCGACCCATAGTACCTTATCGTCACAAATGAATGATTAACAAAGTTTGACAACAATTGCAAATCACTTATTTTCAATTTTTTTTTTGGGGGGTAATCAAGTAGAGAAATATTACCTGCCATCCTTTGGGAATTTCGTAGCCACCAAAGCTAATGTCTTTGAGTGCTTTTCTAAAGCTGCCAAACACAGGAGGGATGAGCCTCATCAACTCTTGAGCAACCCTCCATGTGTATCTCATCTTTTGTATATCGCCCCAGCTAAGTCCTCCTCCTTTCTCTCTTCCCTTCACAATTTCCTCATGTTCTGCATATCAATGACGATTACATCAAAACCGATCACTAGCGAACCCTTAATCTGAGCTTCCATTCAAATTTGTCGTAAACCCTTCGATCAATCATTCACTTGAAGCTCTTTTGGACCGACGATATAATATAATTTCGCACAAAAAGTTTGGTGTGATACGGTAATAACACGAATAATCGTAAACCTATGTAAACTCATTATGGGATAGCCGGGATGTATTTGGACTGCTTCTTGATTACCCGCCAAGACTCTCTTGTAGACCTCAGGATCTCTCGCTAGCTTCCATATCATCAAGCTCAAAAGAATCGCCGACGTATCGTGGCTCGCGATCATCAACATGATGAAGTTGTCGACGACCGTCCCTTCGTCCATTGGTTCATCATTCTCATCCCTCAATGCTAGCAAGCAGCTTATCACGTCGCTCCTAGGGTCCATCGTTCCCGCCGAGATCTCTTCCTTCCTCTTTCTCAGTATCGGCAAAGCGCGGTCCACGATCCTCGACCTAGCTTGAAGTCCCCTCCGGAAGACGGTGCCGGGGAAGTTCAGCGGGAGAGACCAGATGGCCTTGAAGGAAAGATTGAAATCGTCGAAGAGTCTCTCCTTGGTGAACTCATCCTTGATGCCAAAGAGAACGTCGCACGCTACGTTGAAGGTGAGCTTCTTCATGAAGACGACGGCCTTGATGGTGTCTCTCTCTCTGCTTTCTTCGAGAATTAGGGTTCTGACTATGTCATCCATTCTCTTGACATAGTTCTGTAGGCTTTCTGGTTTCAAGAAGCTAAGCATCGCCCCCTTTATTAACTTGTACCTGAAGGACATCATGCGAATATTTGTACAATTCATCATCCATGAAAGTACAGTTTCGAGGATTTATCGCAGCTAATGCTTCCTCGTAAGGCTTTAGAACTTGCATGGATGGCGTTCATGATCTCAAAAGGTTAAAAAATCCGCATGAAACTTCAAAATTTCGGAGAGCGAACCCACCTTAATTTGCACAAAAGTTTGAATGCAAGCGCATAACAGTTAAATCACAAAAACTAGTCACGATGATAACTTAAACTACCTGGATCCAGTGAGTTCGAAAAGATTGTTTTTTCCAGCAATGGCTTGGATTGTGGGGGGTTGTTTGGCGGCGAGGACATCGTCGTCCGTAGTGAGTATGAACTTGTTACCGGCTTGGCCGATGATGACGACGGTCGGTGAGCCCATTAAAGAGGTTTTGAACACGGAACCGTGCTTGGAAATCCTCTCCTCCACCCATTTCGTGCCTCGCTCCTTTCTCTGAGCTATCAGAAAACTTAGGGTTTCGCCGATTATCGGGAACCCGAGAGACCCTTTTGGAAGACTTTTGTTTCTCGGGCCCTTTGAGAAAATAATCAGCAAGACGATCGAAGCTAAAAGGAAGGTGGCCAAAATCAAATAAGAGAAAGACATAGCTTGAGGGTTCAATGACGACCAGTCGATGGAGTTCTAACTCATCATTCTAGAAAATTTGTGAACATATATTGGGGCAATCTCAAAGAACAGGTCACCGAAATCCCGACGATCTTAATCTTAGTTTGGTCCTCTCGATGACAAGATCACACGGCTTGGCGATGGTGATGTATTAAGTCTATCGATAACGATGACGACGACGTACAAACTAGGCATGGGATGGAAACATAATAACAGGACAAGTTCATATAATTTTCTTCGCGGTGATTGTTTCGTTTCAACACGCCGAGCAACAACCAAACAAATGGTACAAAAAACAAGTGGAAGAGATTCGAGTTTGTAAAGACGTTTTCTCCGTCATCTCTCTTGATTCCTCGCTATGTACTCCAAAACGACAGGGACGCTCAAGGCTAACTCTTGCATTATGTGCAGCTAATGTTTCTTTGCAATGACCGACCTTTAAGATCACGTCTTATTCCAAGAAATAAAGCCTACGTCCATACTTGAGAATGCATTCTCGAAAGCGCCAACACGCAAGAGTTCAAGCGCTTTCAATACCGGACAAGACGGAAATTCGATCAATAAGGATCAATTGATTTTCCGACTTTGGTGGGAAAAATTATCAAAAAAGTCCTAAACCTATTATTATTGTGTGAATTCAATCTTAAACATTTTTTTTTTGCCAAGTTAGTGATAAACATTTTGCATATGTCCTTACCAAAAAAAAAAACATTTTGCATATGTGTCAATTCAGTTCATCCGGCTAAATTTTTGCCGAAAATCGCCAATAGGGATGCCGATCGTTCTACGTGGCACGGCCGGTGCTAACGTGAACATTTTCTAATAATTTTTTTGGAATATTTGTAATTTTTTTTTATATTATGTTTTTTTTCCTTCTCTTTACATTTTTGGGGGGCTAAGGGTCAGCTAGGATCGCCGGCACTGGGCGAGGACATCGCGGCCCTTGCCCCCCCCCCCCCCCCCCCCCCCAGTCTCGACTAGGGTTACCGGCCCTCTCCCGTGGCCAGCGACCCTGGCCAGCCCTTAGCTCAAAAAACAAAGTAAAGATGAGGAAAAGAAGCAAAAAAAGAAAAGGACAAAATTGCAAAATTTTAAAAAGTCATTAAACTATCGTTAAAAAACTGTCCACATGACATTAGCACCAGCCACCACGTATGAAATTATGAATGGTCTACATTCATGTCTGCGATTTCCAGCCAAAATTGGTCAGATGGATTGAATTGACACGAATTCTATTCAGACTAAATTTTGGGAATATATATATATATATAAAACTAAATTGGCACAATTGCAATATGACCCTTTTTTTTTTGGTAATTTTCCCGACTTGCCATAGTTAAGTACGTGATGGACGTGGGCATTACTCCCACGTTTTTCAACACTTTCTAAAATAATTGGAGCCTTCTTAATTTGTCCGAAGAAAGTACTGTAGAAAACCCATCGCCCCATCTTATTCTTGCCGCCCACATTTAGATGGGGCATAGCCAATCGCTATATTGGTGGATACGTGGGCTATCGATGTTCCTAGATGTGGATTTCGACCCATAAGATCTTCTAATTGCTTTGATAGAGTGATACGTGAATTTATTTCATTTTTATCCGACATTTCATTTTGACGATTAAGTTTTTCCCCCCTTTCATATAAGATTGATAGTTGGTAAAATTCGCATAAGAATTGATAAATTCGAGCGAATAATATTTGGAAATCAACAAAGAAAGTTGATAAATTTCTGTGGATAAGCAAATAAGAGTTGATAATGCAAAGAGAGAGAGGTCAAGGAGGGAGCAAGGGGAGAGGAAGAGGATTAATTTAAGTTTTTGCTTATATCAAGTAAATAGTTGTGAGTAAATAGTATTAGGCAAAGTCAACCATCCTAAAAACACTAATTATCCGGATCATATTAAGGGGGCCCGAAATTGGGCTTCCCTCTTGGAGATATCCTAAGACGAGAGTAGAGATGATCGGTTCTCGATTTGGTCCGATCCCACCCAATCGGTTCCTAATTTTTGAATCGAAAATCGGATTAACCAGTCCGATCCAACTCGCGGGTGGTCTAATGGGACCGATGACTTTCGTAGTTTTTGACGGATGAACCGAGAACAAAGGTTGAAACTACATGATTTGCGGACTGAAGCCTAAACCGTGAAAACGGTGTTGTGGGAGAGCAATATAAGCGTCGATTTCTTTGGTTCACAAGGAAGTTGGTTGCTAAAAAAAGGAAGTGAGAGTCCCTTTTACAAGAGATAAAAAAGCAGCGGAACTGTTGAGATCGGGATTTCGGGGCACCGGTCCAATTCTTTGAGGATCGGCAAGTTTCATATAGTTCTCAATGTTCTAATTGAACGGACAAGATTTGTTTTGATTGGATAAGGATAAAAACATCTGATGTACTGCGTCCGACGCAATTATGATGAAGCAAAATTGCCGATGAGAATGCTTCAATGGAGCCACGTTAGTTTTTTTTTCCCTGCGACATGCATGGAAAGGAAATGATCCACGTTGGAATTCCTAAGAGAGGGAAAGAAGAGGCGTGCCGCGTGAGGCTGAGCATTAGGCTTAGGTCTAGGTTTTACATTTAAGAAATTTGAAAAAAAAAATTGTATTCGCGATCCGATCCGATCCTCTCCTGGAACTGAAAACCGGATCGAAAATCACCGGTTCCTATTTTATGGGGCCGCGAACCGAACCGGCGCATTCGGAAACCGGCCAGTTCGATCTGGTCCAGGCAATTTTCAGTGACACCCAATGACCCAATTACTTTCCCATAAGTAGGTGATCAAATATGAGGACGGCCATAAGCGGAAACGCACCGCCATGGCCAACATAATATGTGGTAAAGATTGAATTGGCATAAATATATATACACAAAGCGACCAATCAAGGAAACGACAGGTATGCATTGAGACGTGGCATATTCCTGATATAACCCGCCCTCCATATAGCAGAGGAATCTCTTATGAAGGCAAGAATAAGATGGGCAACAAATATTAGATATGAAGGCATCTATTCCAAGCCAGAACAAGAAAATTTCAATGGAACTCAAATAAGAAAAAAAAGGATTTTTTTTTTCACACAAAGGATCTTGTATGTCGTTTGATTCGAGAGATTGGGTAGCTATATATAATTCTTAAGGATGGATAAGCCGCAAACCGACGACGATGCATGCTCTATTCGAAAAAACGCAACGCCGTCCCAATGACGATGGAGACTCTTGTCCAATGTGGAGGTCTTCTCAGAACGTCAACAATCTAATTAATGACCACAACCACATTTGGCCGGTCACCGCCTTCGGGCAGGTCCGACGAGGCCCTAATGAAACCGAAGCCGGGTCTTCCTCTCCTGACCCCTCCCCCTCTCTCGGACTGCCTCGAAATGGATAAGCGCGTGCGCGTGGAATGAGGGATTGACAAGGCATCGTAGCTACGTGCATTGTAACAGCCTCGTACATCATAATTCGCTGTCCAAATACTAGTTTGCACAATCCGTTCAATCACATTTCATTGCTGAATCGATACATGTTAAATTATGTATAATTTTATTTCATAAACCTTATTTGGTCTATCCAGTAACGTCTCTTGTATGTTTATATTCCTTTTTAATTTCACAAGCTCAAATATTATGCAACAAATTAACCAGCCTTTATAAAAAATTTCTGGAATAATTACCAAAAAAATCAAAAATCTATTGCATTTGTGTTAATTCAATCCTAAATCTTTGTTTTTTTTTGCCAACAAGTCTTAAATATTCCGCATTTGTATCAATTCAATCCATCCAACTAATTTTGGCCAGAAATTGCTAACATGGACGCTAGTTATCCTACATTGGCACAACCAGCACCGATGTAGATAATTTCTAATAATTTTTAAATATTTTATTTATATTTCCTTTTTTTCTTCTTCTTCTTCTTCCTGGTCTCACCATCGCTGGACTATCCATGGCAAGGCTTGATCGTGCCCAGCGACGGTGAGGATCGCCCTTGCCCTCGACCTCGCCAAGTCTGGGCGAGGCTAAACTTGCCCAGCGACAGCATGGCTTGCTATTGCTAGTGGCTGCTGGGGGCGAGATCGCCAAAGGCCGGTGAAGTCACCTCTGTTAGTCGCTGAGATTGGTGATCGGATGAAGGAAGAAGGAAGGGAAACAAAGAGAGAAATGAAAAAAGAAAAAAGAAAAAATACATATAAGATTCAAAATTATAAAATTGAACTATAATTAAAGAATGTCTATATCTGCATCAGTCGCGCCATGTTAGTGATTTTTCGATCAAAATCGACCGTATGGACTGAATTAGCACAAATGCAAAAGGTTCAGGACTCAATTAGCCAAAAAAATATTTAAGATTAAATTGACACAATTACAATAGATTTAAGATTTTTTTAGTAATTATCCTGAACTTCTAACACTCCCAAACTGAGGAGGGTTTTAGCTTTAACAACATGCAATAATATGTCCAATTATAGGATCAAATATAAATACAATTTCATGGTATTTCTTGGCACACAACTTTCTAATTAATAAATATTCTCTCTAAAATGTTAATTCATAGAAACTTTCTTTCCCAAGTACTTTTATTTAAAGGATATATAAATCTCTACTATACAGTAAATACTCATCAAATTGTTGGGACATGCAATAAAGATTCAAAACTTTCAATATACTAAGTTGGACCAATCTTCACTAAAAAATTTAATCCAATGACTTATGAGCCAACTAAAATATATTAACTACTACAGATGACACTAATTTTTTTTTATGTTGAATTTTTCTAACACAACTCACAAGTACATCTCAACAATTTCCATGTATGTTAGATCTACTCCTACATAATTCAAGTGCCTTTCGGCATCAATATATCTCAAGTTGAATCTCTATTTTGTTGTTTTTGAAAGTCACAAGCCTTCATCCCGGTCTCTTTTCTCCAAAATGAACCACAGATCTCTTTCGTCGGATAGAACCACAAAAGCATGCCCGGAAATTGCACTTGTCGCGAAATTCCTTCTCATTTCTCCAGACGAAACAACATGTCTCTTTCACTAGACTAAACTAAGAAGGCTACCCGAAAATCGCTTTAGTCATGAGATTTTCTTTTTTAGTCAAAACGCTAGTCATGAGATTCATTCCATGAAAAATTCACCAAACACATGTATATATATAATGTAAGTGGATCATCAATCAACCATCAGCTCTGATGCAATTTGTTTGGAGAGCGCGGTACAAACCTTATACCTTCGCCTAGAGAGATCACCAAGAGATAACCCAAGTCGGAGCTCATCAGCATATTCGATTGGACCCATCTTCATTCAAAAGCTTAAATCCATGAGTTATGTGCCACTAAGATACATTAACTACTCCAAATTACATAAATTCTTCGATGTATGACCTTTTTTTTTTTAACACAACTCACGCTCACACGTGGATCTTAATACGAATGCTGCTTAAAAACATTTGATAATGGATAAAGCAGTTACTCATTGAGGCATAATCTTTTCTCTCTTTCCCTTCCAATGTTCATGTGATAGTGTAGTTTTATTCCCCATTCGATGTTCTCCACTTTGACAAAATCCAACCACCTGAAAGGCTCCTGCAGGACCAAAAAGGAGAAAAGTTGGACATCTATTTGGATAAACACTTATCTGTCTCCACATCAGCAAGACAACGCAACCACGAAAGACATGACGCAACCTCGACATAGATTCATTCAACTTTGATAAAAGGAAAGGATAGCTCGCGCGCACTTTATGCAATAGGGGCGTTCTTGTCAATAAATGTTGAATATATATAAAGAATGTCAAACGATATATGTGTAACATTGAAGCAAAAAAAAAAAAAGGTCAATGTCTGGGCTAAATAAGAATTATCCTCATATATAAAATTAGGAAAAATTACCAAAAAGGTTCTAAATATATTATAATTGTGTCAATTTGGTCCTAATTTTTTTTTTGTTTTGCTAATCTAGTCATAAATCTTTTGTATTTACCAATTCAATCCTATACATTTTGCATTTTTACAATAGCTCATGCACACTTTATGCAATATGGCGTGCGTGTCAATATACGTGGAATAAAAGAGAAGAATGTCAAACAGTACATGTGTAACATTGAAGCCAAAAAGAGGATAATATCCGGGCTAATTAACAATCATCCTGATAGATAAAATTAGGGTTATGTCCGACCGTGATATTCCTCTTGAATCTTCCTCTTTTTCTTCCTAGACCAAAAGAACCCATTTAGCATTATATTAACGCAGTGCCGAGTGATTATACTCGTATACTTTGTTGCCAACCAGAGCCGAAAGTGTTTACCCCCATAATTTTTTTTTTTATTGAGAAGTTCTTATTCCAATTCCCAGTTGATTGTACGAACTCTTCGAGAGATTTGGAGGATCGCCATGTTGAGATGATGAATCGACGCAACTTGTCCTTGTGGCACTTGGTGTGTCGGAATCACCGAAATCGTCGACAAGGTTTTCTCTTATCCAAAGCAAATATCTGAAAAGAACATCATCCTCTTTTATCCACTGTGGGATTTTAAAAAATTCAACCACCAAACCCTAGCTAGCCCCTATAAATATGGAGCGACGAAGCGACCAAAGTCCACCAAGGCAAAGTCCAACACACACATCCAACATTCATTCTGAAGTTTCTTCACCTTCCTCGTAGAGTTCTTCCGCATTCTCTAGGGTTTCCTTAGCACTCTCCCCATCCCAAGTGGTCGTTTCTTAGCATTTCGCTGTGATGGATCGGGTAAAGGATTTGGCATCGGCGAAGGCGGCGGTGATCTTCACCAAGAGCTCGTGCTGCATGTGCCACAGCATCAAGAGCCTCTTCTACGAGCTCGGCGCGAGCCCCGCGATCCACGAGCTCGATCGTGAAGCGAGCGGGAGGGAAATGGAGTGGGCGCTGCGAGGCCTCGGGTGTAACCCGTCCGTCCCTGCCGTGTTCATAGGCGGTCGGTTCATCGGGTCGGCCAAGGACGTCATATCTTACCATGTCGACGGGTCTTTGAAGCAAATGCTGATAGACGCGAGGGCCATATGGTTCTAGCGAGGCAGACTTTGTGAATCAAATAAGCTCTATATATGGAATCTATTTGTCATGTACCATGTATGAGAAGCTTCATTCCTAACAGAAATGAAATGTCGTATCAAGAGCTAAGCTCTTGTTTTTTTCCCCCCCATGAGTTTTAGTTTTTAGTGCATGGATTGCGTTGCTCCAAACCAAAGCAAGAATCTGGATAAAGATCTCACGGTCTGGACATTACTACCAGGATTATGGTTTCATAGAGACGAGGAAATTAAGGTTTTCCGCCCAACAAACTAGGCGGAAAGATCTACTTATCATGAACGCATGCAATGTACGTATGTTAAGACTATCACTAAGCTGGCAATATACGTAAGGAATACTGATAAACAAGTTTGCGATGACGCATCGCTTCCGGCATTGTCACCCATCCGGAGAAGGAAATTATAAACGACGGAGAACGTTAATCGCTATAGCTCGATATAACTAGGCGCAGCTGAATAAGATTATCATCATACAGTTAGTGAAATCTCTCTGAATAGTGTGTGTTCCTTAGAGATCAGATGGGTCAGATGCTGTAGTTCCATGTTGCCAAAAAAGAAAAAATATATTGATGCTTTGAAACTTTCTTTATGGGTGTCTCTCCCCTAGCCTCATAGTAATTCCTCCCTATCCACGAAAGAGAATATAGTAGCGAAACGCATATGCATCAATCATCTTTTCCCTCAAAGATGATGTGTACGTTTTATTCTGCCCGCTAACATCTTATGGTATCAAAGCAAAGTCGGACATGCGTGGGTGAAACCAACTTAAACTCTATCATGGGATCGTATGTATGAACTCATCGACTAGCACAGATGGACTCTGGGTGCCTGGCGGCAAGTGCAGAGTTTCAAATCGAGGAGGCCAGCTGAGAGAATTCGTGGCGAGCTACAGCTGAGTCGGGGGGATGAGTTCGAACTCGTTACCGGGACACGAACAGTAATGGTCCCTGCCATTAGATCAAGAGACTCTATGTGGGGGCATGCCATAGTTATTGAGATGCAACGTGTGAATTGTGTTAGAGAAATCACGCGTTGAAAACTTGGTGTGATGTGGAGCAGTTAATATATATTATAATCAGTAATGTGATATCCCTCCCCTTAGTCCCACATTGCCTAGGGGGAGGTCTTGGGATAGGCTTATAAGCCTTGGGCTCCCTTTGACTAGCAAGACGCGTTTTCCGGGCTGAGTGCTCGGAAAGCAAAACCGTGCGGGTTGCAAAGCCCAAAGCGGACAATATCTTGCAAGTAGTGGCGCAGCGGTGCGCGGTGGGCCCGGGCTGTTATAGTTGGTATCAGAGCGGACCCCCGACCTCCGAAGGGGGGAGATTGTGATATCCCTCCCCTTAGTCCCACATTGCCTAGGGGGAGGTCTTGGGATAGGCTTGTAAGCCTTGGGCTCCCTTTCACTAGCAAGACGCGTTTTCCGGGCTGAGTGCTCGGAAATGCAAGTAGCCGCGCAGCGGTGCGCGGTGGGCCCGGGCTGTTACAAGTAATCAGTCCATAATTCATTGGCTTAAGCTTTTGATTAAATGTGGGTCCAAGTGGATATGTTGACGTACTCAAACTTGAGCTCTCTCTTGACGATTTTTCTACTGTGTGCTCCTAATTTAGGAACAATGAAATTTAAATGCCTGGGTCCGACTAAAGAAATTTCAATCTCAAGAGCCAATCAACGGTTCAGATCACCTACAAAAATCATACGTTCTTCTAATTAAGACAAAAATGGAAGCATCCTGATCTCATGACATAATTAGTGCTGGCCATTTTAAATCACCAATTTGTAAAATATCTTCTCCTTGTCTATAAAGATTATTTTAAGTATCATGTATGTGCCAGCGTCGCTACCAGCGACCTCTATTTTCTATTTGGTTGTGTAGGCAAAAAGTACCAAAAAAGTCTTAAATCTATTAAATTTGTTCCAAATCAATCCTAAACCTTTTAATTGCACCAATTCAGTCCTAAACATTTTTCTCTGACAAAAAAAAAATCCTAAACATTTTGCATTTTTGCTAATTGTGTCCATCCAGCCAATTTTGCTAAAAATAGCTGACATGGCACTGGCCGTCATATGTAGCGTGACCAGCGCTGATATGAATATTTTTTCACAATTCTTTCTAAAAAAATTGATTTATTCATTATTTTTCTCTTTTTATTCTCCCTTTTTTTTTTGCCAGCGAGGTCCACCTCGCCCAGTGCCGGCCTCTTGCCCATATCTAGCGAGGACCTGAGTGGCCTCGGCCGGGGCGGATGAGGCGGCCCTTGCCCAAATCTAACGAGAGCCGCGACCCTCTTTGTCCAAAAATAATAAGAAAATGCAGTGTCTTTGCTACTGTTGACTTTTTTGATGTAGCTATTTGATTGTGTAGGGATCTTCTGAACCTGCGAGAGGGGATTAAATTTACATCATAAACTAAATTGAAGCGATGGATTCTCTCTTTTCTCCCTTTTGCTTTCCTTTTTCCTTTGTCTTTAGTTTTCTCCTTTTTTTCCCTTCTTTCCTTCGTCGGGACCCATTACAATAGCTCCATGCTCGCCCTCGCACAGCTATGGAGGTCAAGACCTTAACTCGCACGAAGGTCATATAAGTGTTAGAATATATATATTCTAATTTGGATATATTCTATTGTGGGCTTTATTAATTGTTTCTGTAATTATTGATTGGTCGAATAAAGGTAAGATATATACAGTTTCATATTCTACTCGGATGTGGGGCTGGATAGTATGGGCTGAGATAAACCTAATCTTTGATGAGGGGATAGGTTTCATTCTCTATAAATAGTGCTTAAGTCCCTCCTCTAAATCCTAATGTCCACATAACCTCACATATAGAAATCGTCAGAAACGACAGTGAGGGGCCGTCTCATTGAAGCCAGTGATCAATGGGTTCATAGAGGAGAAGCTCTTAAGCGTTGGATTCTCGCAATTCCGCATCAAGAACGATGAATCCAAAACAAGGTGCGTTAATTCTTTGACTCTTTGGATGGAACAGTGATTTGTGTATCTGTACGTGTGTATCTTGGGTTGCTGCATACAGGATTAGAATCGCAGCTTACATGTGGTATCAGAGCCTACGCGTATTAGGTCACGAATCACGTTCCCAGTGTTTTTTCGGAATTTTATTTTTATCGAAATTCAAAGAAAATTATATATTCAGAAAGGGCTCGACGAGACGAGCAAAACCATATAAAGATCGCCGCCAGAAGCCACCGGACGCGCCGCCACTCGCCGGTGGCTATCGGGCGCCTGGTGGCCACGCGCCCTACGCACCATCACGCGCGGACCCAGGCCCGCACGTGCCTGACACGTGCGGGATGACGTCATCTGACGTCGTTCGGCCGGGTGCAGACCCGACCCGATCCGTTGCCCCGACCCGGAATGGTTGACCGTTGACTCGGACCTTCCGGTCGGACCGGTCGTTAACCGGTTCGACCGGGTTCGCCAAACCGGTTCATGGTAGCGGTCGGACCGGTCGAGCCGGTCGGACCGGTTTCAGAACCGGCTGAACATACAGAACACGTGCGCGGCACGTGTTTGCGCGTGAGCCTCACGCGCCGAAGCTTCAGGCGGCCCGTGAGGGCGCGTGCGGGCTCCGATGGAGGTGTTCCAGGTACCGGCGTACTCGTATGCTCATGCTCTACAAGATGGTACATTTATTTTTCATGTTTAGTATTTTCATAGATGGAAATACGTACGGAACGCCAAATATGATGGTATTTTGGGGGTATTTTTGAGGTATTTTCTGGTATTTCTGTAAGGATTTGTGAAGTACAGGTACATGCTTACATGAAAGTATCATGTGGAATTATGTGGAAATTTTTGATCAATTTCATGTTTATGGTTTGACATGAATTATTGAGGTATCGATGTAAATTTGCGGGGTGTAATTTTGTGGATGATTGCCCCTAATTTCTGAAATTACATGTATACGGTAAATGTGAAATATAAAGGTATATCCCAATTTTAAGTAAATTCAATTGGGTTGTGACCGCCAAAGCGGCACGCTTGGTTGAGTTTAATAAAGAATATGTTAAATAATATTGGGATGTCTCCTGTTTTAGTGCGTAGTTATATTCCCAAAGGAGTAATTGCGTATTTTTGCATGGAGGGTTACATGTACAGCATATGGTTGAGGATTGATTAGTCTAAATGATGTCATACACCCAAAGGTGGTGATTAACGAAGATTGAAATAAGTTCTCATGGCCGCTGTAATGTAGGGAGTACACAACTGCATGTCATGTTTTCTGCCCAAAGGTGATTATGTGATGATGTATGTATCTCTCAAGGTGAAATTTCACATTATGCTAATTAAAAACATTGATTATTTTTTGTCACCGTTTCTGTGAACGGCAACTCTGTTAGAATTAAGACTTATTGAGAACTGAATGATGATTATCTGTTTACAAAGAACTAGCAAATACTTATATTACTCTTGTTAAGAAAGACCCGTAGTTCTCACCTTCATTGGTGAGAACTTTCAAGAGCATTATGTGTTTATTGGGTAAAGAGTGATCGGATTCGCTTATTTGATATGAAGCGGTCCACTAAAGAACACTTGAAAAATATTTTCTACCAGTTAACTGCACTGCTAAGTAAGTAAAGGAAGCCTTGAAGGCTTTGAAATTATATCTCATTTATTATTAAGAGTGGTAAATATCTGCAATGACTCCTCAACATCAAGTGTAATGGTTCTATTAAGATTAAGGATTACATCTTAAAGTTAATGAAATTATATTTTGAACAGTTCTAAAAGCATGCTCATAAAGTATTATATTAAACCACCGGTCATTCTGATGATTTGGATCCATGAAATGCGTCCTTTGAAAAGGATGGTGGTCGCTACTTCTTTTATAAGAAGAAAGATCACATAAAGAAAGACTACAGTTAATACAAAGACTTGGTTATCTAAGTATGATCATAAAGTAATGATTTTTTGGTATTGATTTGTGAATTCATTCTATCTTAGGCCTCATCTGGTTATGTGATGGCTAGATAGTGGTGCAGCATATTGTGTTGCATTTACCATATAGGAATTCATAAACTGAAAGGTACCAAATTCAGGTTGAATCAAGCTCATTATGGAAACAATTATAAAGTTGACGCTAAATTGATGGGAATGTCATTCCGGATTCTGGTTTTATTGTGACATTATGAAACATATTTTATGTACTCTTCTTAAAGACGGAATTTATTTTCCGTATCAAGTATGGACATGTGTAGTTACTCCTTTTTTGAGATTTCAAATAAAATAATTACTATTTCTTTTAAAATAAAGTTGATTACTACTCCATGTCCAATGGATTGTACAGATTATGTTTATCTCCCAATGAATTATACGTAACTTATACAGCTGAAAAGTTGTTTACAAAATTTATCTGCCTAAGGAACAATCATGTGTATTATGGAAAAAATTTCTTGATCACATCAGTAAAGAAAGAGTGAAAAGACAGATAAAGGCAAGTATTCTGCTCACTCTTAAAAGTGACCTAGACACATGCGTAGATTGAAGCAGATATAAGATAACCAAGATAAATGGTGAAACTGTAGTCGATAGTTATGACCTATTGAAGGTCATTTATACTAGTATAAGTGGATCTTATATGGTAATATTGTGTAGAGTTTTTATCACATTTAAATGATGATTTTTCTCTATTTGTTTTTCATACTTGGTTAAAGAAAATGTTTATTTCCGTGACAAGTTCAACATATTTTTGACTATAGTCAATAAATTTATTATAAAAAAAATGTCATTTTTGACTAAGGTGGTGAGTATCATGGTTGACATGGCAATGTTGGATAGCTTAAAGAGCCATTTGCCAAATATTTGAGAGGATTCTGGGTTGTGATTTTGTGTCCGATACTCCTCAATAGAAAGGTGTGAGTGAAAGGCAAGATCACACCATACGGATATGATGACGAGTATGATATATAAAATCAATTTATATATTTTTTCTGTGGGGTAAAACTTTAAAAATAACCCATTATATTTTTATCAAAATATTTCATTGACCTTTTTTCAGTCATGGACTGGACGTTAATATAGTTTGAACCATATTAAAGTTTGAGGTGTTCATGCAGAAATAAAGTTACATAATCCAACATTAGATAAGTTGGACTCCAGAACCACTCGGTTTTACTTCGTGCCTTACCCATATCATCTAAAGGGGCATTGATTTATCATCCCAAAAGAGGAACAAGAATTGTGGAATTACAGATAGCTAAATTGTTGGAGCTTGATATAACCGAATAATGGTAGTTGCTCACAGACTATTAAAGGTAACAGTATGGTAGGGACAATTGTATCGTTTTTCTCTGTCTATACAGATGATCATGGAGCATTCTACATTATAGTATGATTCTGTTGGGGTTCAGGTTCTTGTTATTAAAATAATACCTGATGAAGTTTATCAAACCCTACAAGCGCAGAATAAAGGTTAAAGTAGCTCTACCTAAAAGATCTATCAGGCAGAGACGATCAGTTGTATCAAGTCACATTGTATAGTCTATCCGGAAGAGCATGACTACAAAATCGACTATGTAAATAATCTAGTAATTTATACAGTTGCTATTTCTTATTTTTAATTATAATTGTGATTGGGTGCATGGTAGATGAGATATAGACTATAAAACATGCGGTGTTTGAAAGCTTATTAGTATGCCTCAAGGTCACAAGTCCATCTGCTACAATTGGGTGTGCATAACTTAAGGGACTCCAGATGAAAGTTTTTTGTCTACTTTATTATATCAAATTATATTTTGATCAATGTTTTTATTTAAGAAGTTTAAAGACAGATTGGTAGCGAAATTTTTCACTCATAAAGAATGAGCAGACTTAAAATAATTTTTATTCAGTCTCTCATAAAGAGTTTTTCAGAGTGATTAAGGAATTAATAGCTCATATTGTAAGGAGCTTTATCATACAGCTATTAAAACTTCTTTTTTATTGGAGTTCTTAATGTAAAAGTTTTTTTTATGTAACCCGAAGGTTATACAGCAGATGATTCAGATAAACTTGTGCGTAAAGAGAGATGGATATCATATAAATATCATGGAATAAAGTTTGATCATATTTATGGAGATTCTAGACTGAAAAGTCTATTTTATGGGATCAAGTAAGCTTTTAGACAATTGTGGCTTGAAGTTTCATAGTATTGTAGCTTTATCATGTTTTGTCAAGAACAAAGTAAATTAGTATATATACTACAAGATCAGTGGGAGGAATTTATTTTCCTTCTGTTCTATGCAGACGATATCTTAATTAAAAGGAATTTTCTTGAATTATTGCATAAGATGAAGCAGATATTGTCGAAGCTTTTTTTACGTGATTGATCTTGATATAGAGTGTTTTGTCCTAGTCATTGAGATTCGTATGGATCATTCTTGCAATGTATTGGTTAAATCCAAGACACATTCACTAGGTGATTACTAAGAAAGTTTTGAGGTACTTAAAGAGGATAAAATACTGTATGCTAATTTACAGACATATTCAGGACCTGCAGCTAATAAGGCATTCGGATTTTAGCTTTGTTAGTTGTTAGAATTTTGTGAAGTTGACAACTACATACATTTATATGTCTAAAGAAAAGTGCAGTATTACAGAAAAGCGTGAACATAAATCTATATAATCATCGATTAAGAAAGTGGAGTTTGTGGTATGCTTTTCAGCTACTATTCAGGTTATTTGGCTCCGGAATCTCATTAAAGGGTTAGTCGTATTTTATTTTATGAATAGACCCATACAGTTATATTGTGACTATAACTCTGCAGTATTATTCATTAACAAAAGCAGAGGTTCTAAGGGGTCTGAGCATCTGGTGGTCAAGGTTTTGACCATAAAGGTAACAGATGAAACGGTGACATTACAGTAGAGCTTATTACACAGATGATAAGGCTGCAGACTCACTAACTTAAGGTCTCTTTTAATGAACATTTAGATGGCATGTCGCAAATATAAAAGTATCGTGGGATGCTGATATGACGTGTTAATTGACGAGTTGAGTAAGCATCATGAGATGCTGTTGTTCAGTGGGAGCTGCATTCGATATTTGCTCTAATAAAGTTTACATATGTGTTTGTTACATTTTGTAACATATAGATATGTATCAACTCCATTGCATGCAATAAAACTTTAATGATTAAGGGGAGTTGAATACATATATCAGTTGAAAATCTCAAGACATCGTGTAAACCTTGAGTGATAGCTAGGGCATTTATTTTAGCCAAAAGGCATATGTCTTGTTACACGTAAAGTATAGTTAACTATAAAGGTAAGGCATATGTTGGTTCGTTGGAACCGTAAAGATGTTCTCTCGTGACACATCCGATTTTGTGACACATAATGTGAGAGAATGGTGACTGACAAGGAGGATAACATATAAGGTGTCTCTGTTATTGGAGATGTTATCCGATTGCCATACTACCATATCAAATCCATATCAGTAGAGTTGAGAGCATTTGTGATCGTGGATGGCTCTGTGTCTTCTGATGAAGTTACTGGCATGGTTCGGTGCTTGAGGCTTTATGTGATCGGATTGACTATTGGGAATTATCTCTAGACCAATATAAAGATGCGCATATACAGTACAATTACAATTAATTTCGCCCAAGTGGGAGAATGTTAGAATATATATATTCTAATTTGGATATATTCTATTGTGGGCTTTATTAATTGTTTCTGTAATTATTGATTGGTCGAATAAAGGTAAGATATATACAGTTTCCTATTCTAGTCGTATGTGGGGCTGGATAGTATGGGCTGAGATAAACCTAATCTTTGATGAGGGGATAGGTTTCATTTTCTATAAATAGTGCTTAAGTCCCTCCTCTAAACCCTAATGTCCACATAAACTCACATATAGAAATCGTCAGAAACGACAGTGAGGGGCCGTCTCATTGAAGCCAGTGATCAATGGGGTTCATAGAGGAGAAGCTCTTAAGCGCAATTCCGCATCAAGAACGATGAATCCAAAACAAGGTGCGTTAATTCTTTGACTCTATGGATGGAACAGGGATTTGTGTATCTGTACGTGTGTATCTTGGGTTGCTGCATACAGGGTTAGAATCGCAGCTTACAATAAGGTTCTCAACGAAGGTCACAACCTAAATCACCAACCTCGATCAAGTCTAGGAGAGAGAGAAAGGCGCGCGTGGCAACACTTCTGCTCTAAAAATCAATTTTTCTGAAGTTAATTTTTCTATTTCTGCTTCTGAGCAGAGGTTAATTTTTCAAAAGTTGATTTTTCTAGTCGATCTTTCTACTTCTGAAGAGAAATATTTTTTAAAAATTTCTTCAAAGGGCTCCAAAACTATTTCTAGAGCAAAAGAATGTTCTACAAGTCGAAAAATGAAATTGCATAACCAAAGGAATTTATGCTTCAGAAAGGTTGTCATGCTCGCCCTCAAGGGGCGGGCTTGTGCTGAGCAACACGAGCAAAAGCAGGGCATTTTTCGCCATATCGATTAATTTGATTGAGGCCATCAAATTTTGTGGAAATGTCGCTTTTAATTACTTAAAGGGATAAAAAAAATTAATATGGTAAAAGGACACATTCATTCCTTGAACTCTCTAACTCTAGAAAAGTTTGATCTTTCAAATCATGTCATTTACTTATAATTATGATCATTTTGAATCTATTACCAACTTTAAAACATTTGGAGCACAAATTGAGGGTCATAGTTCATTCTTCAAGTGCTAAAACTTTCGGGCAGAATTTACTTCGATGCTTTCGAACGATCGCTTGAGTCTCAGTTTCGTGAAAAAAAAAAAAAAAATCAAGCACTTTCCGTGCCATCCGGCTTTGGCTCGAAAATCTTAAGAAAAGGAGTTGTGGTAGTGGTCCCCGCACATTAATTTTCTATGTTCAAAGGATGACACTTTCTTGATAGTTCAAATGAATCTGTCGCTCTGATGATCAAGTCTTGTTAGTCTTGTATGTCTGTCCTTACACGTCTGGACCAACTCTCGTCCTTGGTCAGCCATCCCCCCAGGCGTCGCCCACTGGCCGGGCCAATCTACGATTTATGCCCTTGTCCCTCTCCTCGAGGCTCGCGACCACTGTAGATGGCATTGCTGGTCGTGTTCCAAACCTAAGGTTGCCCACGGCCCGGCAAGGCCGAATTTAGGCTTGGCGACGCCGGATCCAACATTCTGAGCCCAGATCCAACGGCGCGATGATGGAGGGTGAAGCTCGACGGCTTGGGGTTCAATGCTCCGTGCCGAGCTTGCGACAACAGGGGAGCAGCGCAAGGCGGGCAGCAGGCCGCAGTGGTGGTGGCCCGGGGTGACGAAGCTTGAACGTTGTCCCTCGCATTGGTCGACTTTGCAAAATGAAGTTTGATTTAGTCAGAAGTTTCACGTGGCCTTGTCTTTTGTCCACGTTGGACTTCATTTAATTGCAAAAATGCCATAAAAAAAATCAGATAGGACTCTTTGCTGAAATATATAGCCCAAGGCGCTTAAATAACTATTTTTCACAGAAGTGACACTCAAAAGGTTGCGAAAATAGCTGCGGTACTGAATTGAGCGTCATACAAATTAGGGCCCATTCCCAAAAAAAACCTCAAACTTTAGCCTTTGTCCCAAAAATATCCACAACTTTTTTTTGTCTCATAAAAAACCTTCAACTTTTGATTTTGTCCCAAATCTACTAATCCAATCCCAAAAATACCTCAAACTTTGGCATTTGTCCCAAAAATATCCACAACTTTTTTTTGTCTCATAAAAAACCTCCAACTTTTGATTTTGTCCCAAATCTACTAGTCCGATCACAAAAAAACCCTCAAAACCCATCTCGTAGAATTCCCGACGACCCAACATTGGCCGTTTAGCTTCTGTCGAAACTCCAAGTGATTCTCAACCGTCGCTCGATGGTGTAGCCTTATCCTGAGACAATAGCAACCCTCGTCATCGGCTCCTTATCCGTTGATAGTCCTCGATGCCAATCGAGCCTTCCACCGAGGACCATCGTGCCGACCTTGCATCTGTGACAACAAGATGCTGTCGACCCTGCCTCTGTGACAAAAAGCTACTGCCCCCAATGCTTTCTTGTGATCATCGTTTCGGTAAAGATTTGAAGTATAAGAAAAAGATTTGTTAATATCTTGTTCCCACTTAAATTTTTATGCGAATCTCGGGTAACTCAATTATGTCTCAAAATGAATTAATGCGGCTACAATGTGTCAAACATTTTTCCTTGAAACAATTGGAAGTACATTTTGATCTTTGTCGAACAATCATGGGTTCTGTTTAACTGGGCGCAAAACACTCCTTTTTTTTAATAACTGTGGTAAATTTGGGACAAAATCAAAAGTTTGAGTTTTTTTATGAGACAAAAAAAGTTGTGGATATTTTTGGGGCAAAGACCAAAGTTTGAGGTTTTTTTTGGACAAAATCAAAAGTTGAAGGTTTTTTAGGAGACAAAAAAAAGTTATGGATATTTTTGGGACAAACGTCAAAGTTTGAGGTTTTTTTTTGGAATTAGGCCTACAAATTAGTGCTGCTTTCCCAATTTAGTCTATTATGAGATGCTAAAATCGGCTTTTGCAAGTTAATTGCATTCTTCGACCCAAAAAAAAAAAAGTTAATTGCATTCAATTTCAATGAAACAAATCTTTTGTTTTTCCGAATGGAAATCTAACAGTTTCCGCAAGAAAAAGTAATTCTTTGGAGGGAAAAAGTTTCCGCAAGAAAAAGTAATTCTTTGGAGGGAAAATTCTAGCGTAAGCAGTAAATTCTAGAATGAGGAAATAATTTAGGATACTTTTTTTTAAGATATTAACGTAGTTATGAGTATTGAATCTCCTTAGTAATATCTAAAAATACTTCAACAACACATTATAGTTCATTGTATCAACTTCATTATGCGGCAGAATTTCATAACCGCAATTAATTTATTACTCTTTCATGTCGCTCTCTAATAATCATACACTACATCAAAAAGAGGGAATTGGACTCGCCTTCACTAGCAAAATTCAAGCAAATGAGTTGTGAGCTAAACTAGGATGCATTAAGCTATTAACTGCTCCGCGCCACACCGATTCTCCGGCGCGGAATTTGTCCGACATAACTCACGCGCGCATCGTGATGTAAACTTCCTCCTAACAAGTTGTCGCGAGCATTTCCGAGAGGCTTTGATGTGCTCGTACTTTAAAGGGTGGTATTTTATACGTATCAATAGGGAGAAAGCGGGACGTATTCATATACTGTATCCACGTGAGATCCACATACGATGAATGATCGTGACGAGCCATGTCAATGTGAACCGAACCCGAGGCTGAGTATCTTTCCATGAAAGGTGGGGGGCAGCAGCAAGAATCTGCTCGCGCACCGAAAGCCGGCATCTCATATTCTCCCCGAACTTTCTTTTTTTGTTTTTTTTTTGTCCCGGACATTGGATTCTGAGAAGTCGATTGTCGGAATAGAATCTCTTCCCCGTGAATTGACACTACCGAAGTCTTTTTACTTTCCCTTTGATAGCTTTAGGTTTGCCTTTAGTTTTTTACTTTCCTTCCTTTGCTGAGTTTTGTATCTCCCCGAAAGTTGCCAAGACAAACGGTCCGCAGGCTGTACACGTCCTTTAGAATCTTGTGTTCGTCTACAGATTGGGAGTTTGGAGATTTCTGAATCTCCTAGATAGTGAAATGGAACCCCCAAAGTTGGGTCGGGCTCGGGCCATTGCCCATCCAGGCCGGGCCTTTTGACTAATGAGCCTTGCCCGAACCTGTTCAAAAGTGCTCTTCGGGCCAATCTTGCTTGGGCGGCCCACGACCCATGATTAGGTCTACTGCCCACCACCGTCCACCACGCATGCCCTTCCGTCTCCTTCCCCAACCTCCCCACAACTATTCCTCCTATTGGGAGGACGAGACAGAAGTCCGATGCCTTTATTTAGGGAGATACGCCAAAAGGGAGCTCAAGTTCGAGCCTACCAACATATCCAGCTGAACCCACCTTCACTCAAAAGCTTAAACTAATGAGTTACGGAACAACTTGGATGTATTAACTACTCCAGACTATATTAATTCTCTAATATGAGACTTCTCTAACACAACTCAAGAGTATCTCCTAACACCCCTTCTCTCTCTCTCTCTCTCTCTCTCTCTCTCTCTCTCTCTCTCTCTCTCTCTCTCTCTCTCTCTCTCTCTCTCTCTCTCTCTCTCTCTCTCTCTCTCTCTAAATCATAAATATATTGTATTTTTGCCAATTCAATCCCAAATTTTCTTTTACGGTCATAAATTGGCTGGATGGACTCAATTGGCAAGACTTGAAAAGGTTTAGGACTCAATCGAGAAAATTGAATAGTTTATGACTGAATTGGCAAAAGTGAATTGGTTCAAGATTTTTTGGACAATGCATCAAAGAGTTTGTAATGAATATGTGTGGAAAAGAGTCCCCCGTAGGAAGAAACAGAAGCAAATTAACTGGTTTTAAATATAACAGCAACTAGAGTAAGTACTGTTTAAAGACACGATCAGCTCTCAAGCGGACATTGAGACACATCCCTTGCTACTTACATAGAAAAACCATATTCCGTCCTTCAATGTTCCATTTTCATCCTCGTGCTTGGGAAGCCAAATTTGCACCTGAGGTGATTTGCTTACCCTTTGTAGTGGGAGAATTATCGCCCTAAAGAAAGCGACTTCACACACCTCTCGGCCAAGAACAAAGTTTAATTTGTTTTCCAGTTACCTTCATTACATTGTAACCACCGCAAAACTCTCTCTTTTGTTATATATATGTATAGAGAGAGAGAGAGAGAGAGAGAGAGAGAGAGAGAGAGAGAGAGAGAGAGGTGGTTGGTCATTGGCGAGCATCGATGGCGGCAGGGTGCAATGGATGACCAATGGCGAAGAAAGAGCTAGCCGTGAGGCACGACGGCGAGGAGATTGGTGGTGGAGGAGAAGACAGAGCAGGAAGAGCTACGATTCTAGGAATTTTGTGTAAGTTGTTAGAGGGAAAATTTGTTCGGTTATTTTAACAACTAGGCGAGGCCATCCCGCCGAGGGTGTTCGCGGCCTCGCTGTCCACAAGAGAGACAGCCCTTGCCTAGATCTTCTAGGGCGCAAAGGCCCTCGCCGAATCTTCAATAATAAAACTATTAGATTTTACTAAAAATTGTCCATGTCGGCGATTTTCGATCAAAATTAGTCGGATTGATAGATTTAGGACTTTTACACAATTTTTCCAAAATTGAAGCAGGTCGATTTTCTCCCTGTCTCCAAACTCGTGATTGAGTGATCGCACCCCAAACTTTGACATTTAATCTAGCGGGAGTCATTCGAAAGTTACAAGGACCCCCTACCTAATCAAGTGCTCTGAATTCATTTTGGGGCTCCAAGCAGTTGGTCCCAACATTACAATCAAGAACTTGATTACATGCACCCAACTCACAACTCTGATTCCAGTTTACAGTCCATGCAGTTGTTCTCTCCCGACCTAAAGTTAGAGCCAAATATGAGCACTCTTCTATCCCGATCTAGATAATAGATCTGGGATTTACAAAGCGTTTTCTGTGCTTTTTCAACTTATTTGTGCCGTTCTTGTCTATGCAAGGTGACGGTGCTGGGGGATGCCCAACTTAGGCGAGCACCGCCTTTTGAAAAAAACCGTTGCTACTGGAGAGAGATTTATCGATGTATGCTCATCACTGATGACGATGCTAGATTCAGCGATTGGCAGCCAGTCGTGCTTGGATGCAATGGCATATTCGTCCTTGAGGAATGAGTGAATTTCTGCAGACCGTGCTTAGCTGATTCACTTTTCAAATTTACTTGCTTTGTGGGATGTTTATTCTTATTTTGAAGTGATGTATACCTCTTTAACATGAAACGAAGATCTTTCTTTCGACCTCTACCCCTCTAAAAAAAAAAAAAAAGGAAAAGTGGGAGGGGAGGATGGGGATTCCAAGGACATCGCTTCTGTTCACTGAAAAAGTCAAAATCAATTGCACCAACTTTTTCTTTGCGAGAATCGACCCTCCCGCAAACCTTTTCCGGGTTCTTGGACCAGCAATCGATTTGTAGTATTATACGTGAAGTCCGTCCGTCCGTCCAATGCCGAGTACGGTAGTCTTTATCTCGGAAAAGCAAACTTCATCAGTTGTTTTCTTTGGGCGAGAAGAATTTCCCTCAAAGATTGAATATGAAAGTCCACCATGGCATTGGCCGTATCCTTATAAATACTACAACTCTTCAGCCCCTCACTCTCAAACTGTACATCTCACATTGCCTTCAAATTACTCTAAATCTCTGTATTCTAGAGATAGGAAAGGGCGCAATCTCCTTCTTTGTTCGGGGATGGAGAAGGTGTTGAGGCTGGCCTCGGAGAAAGGGGTGGTGATATTCAGCAAGAGCACGTGCTGCCTGTGCTACACCGTGAGCATCCTGTTCCGGGAGCTCGGCGTGGAGCCCGAGGTCCACGAGATCGACCTCGACCCCGAGGGGCCGGAGATGGAGAGGTACCTGGCGCGGCTCGGGTGCAGCGGGCCCGTGCCGGCCGTCTTCGTCGGCGGGAGCCTCGTCGGGTCCACCAACGAGGTCATGTCCCTCCACCTGGGCGGGGCGCTCCTCCCCCTCCTCGCGCCTTATCAGGACCGTGCGGATCACACTCTATCCTGAATTATTTGGATGATCAAGGTGTGCTCTAAGATGGAATTGGTCGCTAGGGTTAGGGCGGTTAAGGTCTCTATGTAGCTTATAGTTTAGCATTTTAGCTGGATTCCCCTTAGTACTTGCAACTTACTTAACCTTGTGCTTTTAAGTTGCCTTGTCTGGTGTGGAGATCTTTCCACCTCGTAGTCTCCTAATCCATATCCTCTAAGTAGGATGATGGCACAAACCCCACTTGCTATTTACAAATGAAGAACAAAAATTTGCAAAAAAAGATGGTCTTTACTATCCTCTATGGCCGATTTCAGGCCATGGTACTTTATCTCGTGACGGTTCGTAAACTGATCTCTGATCACGATTTCGTGATAGGTTTCGTATTTCAACGCACAATTACAGTGGAGATGGATAATTCATGTTATTCATAATCGTGTTATACTCTGGCTAATCATTGAAAATAAAGCAATGAGACCAAAACCATATAAGGATTAGGAATACTCGCGACGATGGTTAACTTAGTTTGTCACCTCAAGCCCCGTCATAATCTCATGCTGTGCAATGCAAGACATATATTCGAGAAATAGATTCAATCCAAGTTTTAGATGAAAAAACAATCAACGTTTGAGTTTGTTGCGCATCCTTAATCCTTATGTCCTAATTATTTGTGGAGACGCCAGCCTGAATCGTCCAATTTTTTGTGTACCTTTAATCGTGTTGCTAAACTTTTCGGTCTACGTATATAGAAAGAGCAAGAATCGGAGAACATTTCGAGTCAAGATAATAGAGATTAAGGATGCATTTGGCAAATGTTTCTGTTTTCGAGAATAATTTCTAAGCATCTGTTTTTGGAAAGAATTTCTGAGCAGAAAAATGCGTTTGGTAACGGCACAAAATTTATATTCCCGGAATAGAGAAAGAACATAAATGTGTCCGATACGACCCTAAAAAATTCTATTCCCGATTTATTCGTTTATTTAATTATAAAAATGTCAATGGAGGTGGCAGAAACCGACAACCAACGGGACTCGTGGTTGTAAAGATGAGCATTAAATTGCACTAGACATGTTTTTTTAAAATAACATTGTTTCTCTTTTGTTCTTGAGAATAAAAAAGCTACTATTCTAACTTCTTGTTTCTATTTTCAGGAACAAAAACTTACTCCCGAGAACCAAAAATCAATTCAAATTTTCAAAAGGGTTTCTGTTCTTGGAAACAAAAGAATAGAACAACAAGAAATCAAAAACGTTACAAAACGTGCCCTAAGCATCCAAGAGTTCGCTTTCTTCAGACTATCTCTTCTCCCATTACTTGATGTGAAAACTGAACGGACAACCACTGCTCGGGAATGTGTTGAGAATGCATTGCGTCTGTAGTATCCCATTTTCAGTGGACCATAATCGGTTTAGGAAAACCGAAAAGGCTGGGAAGTTCGTACGGCTATGGGTTAAGAAAATCGACGATACGTAATTTAAGATCCATTACAATATCATATAATGTGTGAATGGCTATTAGGTTCTCATTGGTTCCTCAAAAAGAGGCAATTCGGGTAAGAGATACCCCATGACCCGAGAGCCCGTCAGCTCGGGTTTCAGCGTGCACTGAAAATCAAATGGCTCATTCGGGCTCGTTCGGATGCCGAATTGAGCTCCGTTTTCTCCCACGCGATCGTAAGATCATGAAGAACATGATCCTGAGGTTTGATTGCCAAGAAAGTTGTCGGATAAATATCAGTTTAGGCGAGAAAGAACCTGGACGGAATTGAAGATGGGTTCGAAGGTTGTGCATGCACCACAAAAAAATCAGGTTTTAGCCACGAAATTTGCAACGAAAAATCTTCCAAAATTCGTTGCGAATTCGGCGTCGCAACTTTTGCAACGAAAAATTCGATGCTTCATCGCAAATTTGCGACGAAAATTGCAACAAAATAATGTCGTCGCTAATTTACAACGAAACAATTTTGCGTCGCTAATTTGCAACGAAATAGATTTTCGTTGCAATCGCTGAGTTGCAACGAAAAGTTTATTCGTCGCAAATTTTCCACGAAATAGATTTTCGTTGCAAATTTGCGACGAAAACCATTGTAAAACTTGCGACGAATTATTTGCCGAAATTCGTTGTAAATCTGCAACGATATTTGCGATCAATTGTCTTTTCGTCGCAAAACTTGCGAATCGGCTTTAGCCACGATTTTTTTCCCATCGCAAAATTCGTCGCTAATTGATGACCGATATATTTTTCGACGATATTTCGTTAATTTTTAAATAATATTCTCGATTGATTTTGAGGGCATGTAGCCATAATGATCTTCTCAAAAGAGCATTTCTCCAGTCGTGGGCTTACAATACAATCCAATAGATGTAGCCATAATGATCTTTACAAAAGAGCATTTTTACATCGCATCATTATTTTTACACAACATACATAACTGTTAACAAAATATAAAGCTTACAAGAGTGCTGATCAAAAGAATGTTAAGATGAACAAAATTGTTATCAACCTATTGTCATGATAGATCTTTGATGAAGTCAAAAAGAATTGGATATCTTCTATGCTTATATTGCCCACTGCCTTTTTACCACTATTGTCAACAACAGAAATCCTTCCAATTCTTCTTTTCCTCAATAGCTTAAATACCTGCATTACTGGTTCATACTCATACACCTAGAGCAGTGAGAGGAGCCAGTATATAAAGAGAACAAGTAGTAACATAATGAAGTATCATTTCATCATGGGGGACGATTTCTCCCACAAACAAGTGTATTTAAACATTCAGAAAGTTCTCAAATTCTAAAAAGAGCACTTTGTCCATCATATCCTACTTATGATGCCTTTAATTGGATATCCAAGATATTGACAAAGGAGGAAAGAGAAGTGCATCCATAGTACCTCTTCTGGGCCTACACGAACACTACTCATTATGTACCACTAGGTAGATTACAACATCTATCTTTTTTTATATGTTAATTAGCATTGTTGCATCCACCCTTGATATTCTAAATACAAAAACAATGCTTAACTTTTACCTGGACTTAACAAAGGGAAAACTTCGATTTAAAAAAAAAAAAAACAAAGGGAAAACACTTACACAAGCTGCAGACTTGAAGTTGCTAGATTATCTAGAATGGAACCCACAAACTGATTATTGGATAAGTCCCTGCAAAATGCAATGAACAGAAGATAAGTATGTTTGCTAAATAGTCTTTACCTAGTTTAACATTATACCTGCATTTTTAGGCAAGATAAATTCACCAATTATGAAAAGACTACTACATTATACCTGTATTGGGTTTACCCTGAACTATCAACCATTCATTGACAAAAAGGAAGCATATTAGGCAGACACAACGAATTGGAAAGAGAAAACACCCAATACATTAAATGAATCTAATTTCCCAATGAAATAAACAGCAGATGAGATTACTAATAACTATAATTGTGAAAGATTGAAGCCTAGCTCATATTTCTGAAGCAATTGGAACTTAAAGAGAGTTGAACTTCCACAAGAGATGTTGCTCAAGAATCACACAAGAAGACTTCTAGAGTCACATAAATGCAAAGAAAATACGAGAAAATGGACATCATCATCATCTCAAACAACATGCAACTAGCCAAGAACGAGTAAGGAATCACAGCTTAGACAAATTAAAAGGCAGTTGTTCTCTTTTTTAATGATTCATTCAATATGCACACCTAATCTCAACATTAGCCTAATAAAAAATTACAACACTTCACATAAAAAATGACTGATTACAGAAAAGCCTCGACGTACTAGGATATGTCGACTCAAACTGTAGGAATATCTTACTTTTTACTCATATTCCACCCTTTGCAGCAGTGTCACTTGAATGAGACTAGATAATGCTGAACACGCATTCTCACGGCACATGCTTCACTCAAGACAAGACTTAAGTCAATTTTCTTAAACAGATAACTCATATCCTTCATACAGAGAAGTCAAGCCTGTCCAAACCATGGAACATAAAATTACTTTCAACAGATTACTTTTCACCGCTTAGTTTAGTGTTGTCCTATAGTGTATGAAAAGGGATGTTCTGCAAAATGCTTTTGCCACAAAAGCATTAAATTTTATTTAATACTTCCTAACCCAAAGAGAGGTCTAATTTAAATCCATTCTTCAAGCATCGAAAGGACAGTAAATCATTCTGGATGAATTGTAATAAATTACACAAATACCTTAAAATTACGTGTATGGACCTTGAGAGCCATGGACTCTGCCACTGCTTCAATAGATGAGATGATCACTTTTGCGGGTTTCCGGGAAACAAAACGAGTTTGTCTTGTTATGTAATCCTACGCAAATGAACGGTAATGAGAGAGAGAGGGAGAGAGTTCTTTGTGTGCGGACTATGCATACGAGATAGGGACTTAAATTCAAGATGCAACCCACTGCGCAACTAAAATACATGAGAAAAACTTAGAAGTTCTGAAGTTCTGACAATCAATCAACAGCATCGTATCTGCCTTCTAATCATTATCCTGCAATTTGTGTTTTGACTGACAGATTTAGTCAATGCTAAAAAAAATCACAGATTAGCGCTGATCAATAGCAGTCAAGTTCTTGTTCAGTAAACAATTTTGATCAATCTAGATTTCTGGTTCCACGATCGTTTTCTTTAGTTCCCTTCTAATTGCTGATTCTGCGTTAATGAAGTAAGCAAACAGAGAGAATCTGTACAACGTGAAGAAAATTTTGATTTCCGGACTAACATTAACCTGGAATTTAAGGACTATGTAGATCCAAATGATTTATAATCACAGGTGTGGCAAAGAACAAAGCCGCCTAGGAACAGAAAATTACGAAATCTATGCCATCGGAGCTTCTATAAGGGCCAAGAGGCTAGCAACTTCAATTTAGACAATATTTCAGGATAGATAATAACCGCTGGGAAAATAAAATTAAACCTGCTGCCGGTCAAATAGTGATGATAGATTTAATCCTTGAGATAATGTGATCATCTCAGTCGCATTCATTACCAAAGGACCCCCATCTTTGGATTCTGACTGCTCAACTACATATTGCTCCTGCAAATTACCAGCAATTACCAACAAACCAAAAACAAAAATATCAAGGGTACCGGAAAAGCCAAGGCACAGCACTTACACCAAAAAGTTGCTATGTTTACAACACTGCATAAAACAACAAGACCTAAAGATGATGGATATCTGAGTAACTCAGAAATGTCGCACGAACCTTAATATCATCAAAGACAGCACATACATCATCTAAATTGACAGATGCTTAATCCCATGACCCGAAAAATTGCATGAAACTTATTCTTGCTGTGCAGGAGGAAGTTCAGAATCTTCCAATATCATGGTTGCCAAATGAGAAGCACACATGAATTTTCATCTTTTGTATTAGCAGTGAACAGATTGAAAATGAGGGAAACCTGCAATCCGTTTACTCAACCCAATTGTCATACATATTCAAGATATCCAGGTAAATCCATAAAAAGTAATTGAGTTTCTCCCTTTTCTAGGGCATCTAATGGTTTCTATTTCACGACGGACTGTAATCATCTGCATGTGGAATGATCAAGATAGCATAAAAGCATGAGAAACAACGAACGCACAATCGGTTGTCAACTGTACCTCAGGAGCAACATAATTTGGGGTTCCACAAGTCGAATGAAGAAGTTCATCACGGGATGATGACGCATTCGCCACTTCCACACTCGTTCAATAGATCGGAGCACTCACGATAATCACAGTAGAGAGCGATCGCGAAAGCTTCGAGAGGGAGGGAGACAAGGAGAGACTAACCCGGGCCATCGACGCCGTCACCACAATCCCTGTCGACGCAGCTCCGCCGATTTGGCCTCGGAGTCGCCGTCGCGCAAATCCTTGGCCACGTCCTCAGCGTAGCTGAGAGGAAGCCGGAGAGAGGAGAAGCTGAGAGGAAGCCGGCGTCGAGGAAAGGCGACGGACAAGGACAGAGGAACGTCGATCGATTCCGAGCGCGAAGGTCAAAGAAGAGAGATTTTCGGAGAGGAATCGAGGACAAGGAAAACGTATACGAGGCGAGAGAAAACTCACCAGAGGAATCGAAGAGACGGCCGACGAAGAATGGAAGAGACGGCCGGCGATTGAGGAGGCGACCCAGAGCGCGAGAGAGCAGAGGAGAGAACGTTCTCTGAGGGGAAGAAACGCGGGCGAAGAGAGGAGAGGAGAGAGAGAAAGGGATCTCCGAGAAAGGAGGTTTGAAAATGTTTTTTTTTTAAGCAATTGGCGCCCAAATTTGGGCCTCTCCTATTACTCGATGACATGGCTTAATCCCAGCCGTCCGATGCAAACGGACGGCTGGGATTAAAACTGTTAAAATTATGTCTCAAGTTTGAGTTCGTGAGCGAAGCCCCAATCCGAGATGAATTATAATTAGGTGGCGTTGAAATATGTGGCACGAAAGCCCATGTTATTTGTTCAGTATTAGAGTCCGAAAGTTAAATTACGTGGACATTGGATATAATGAGCAAAGGCTGATAGACGAGCGATGGGTGTTATTCGGCTGACGTTGGCTCGTGACGTCGCGTTTAATATCGTCAAGGAGAAGACCACTGCGGGTTTGATGACAGCTTTGTCAGACATGTACGAGAAGCCCTCTACGATCAACAAGGTCTATTTGATGCGACGTCTGTTTAACTTGAAGATGAGCGAAGGTACATCAGTTACTAATCATATCAATGAATTCAATGTGATAGTTAGTCAATTGAGTTCAGTTGAGATTGACTTTGAAGATGAGGTACGTGCTTTGATTCTATTATCCTCGTTACCTAATAGTTGGAATACTACTGTTACTGCTGTTAGCAATTCTTCTTGGTCAACTAGTTTGACGTTTGATGGGATTCGTGATTTAATTCTGTGTGAGGACATCCGTAGAAGAGAATCTGGCGAATCTGTATCTGCTGCTTTAGTAGGTGAAAGAGGAAGAGCTAGTACTCGTGTTAGCAGAAGTAGTATGAACATGAATAGACGCAATCAGTCTAGGACTGGCGGTGATGTCTGTTGGAACTGTGGCAAGAGGGGGCATCTTAGAAGAAATTGTTTTAAGCTGAAAAACAAAAGGGCTAAGGGAATTGGAGAATTTGCGGATGATGTTGCTGCTATAGCTGAAAATTCCGATGGTGTCAATAGTGTCTTGTCTGTCACTGAGAATTCGTCGTTTGACGGATGGATTATGGATTCTTTTCATGCTACACCAAACAGGAACTGGTTTACTTCTTATCAATGCATGGATAGTAGTAAAGTGCAGTTGGGAAACAACGCTGAATGCGATGTTGTGGGTATTGGTGATGTTAAAATCAGAATGCATGATGGTATTGTGAGGACATTGACTGGGGTAAGACACGTTCCAGAATTGAAAAGAAATTTAATTTCCTTGGGTGCTCTAGATTCAGCTGGATGCAAGTATTCTTCATGAGGTGGAGTTTTGAAGATTGTTCGAGGTGTGTCGCGACCCGTCCGGAAGCGGACGCGGCTAATGGATTACCGATCGCGGGCTTTGGATCGGCGCGGGCCCTCCCAGGCCCATACCAAATCGCGGCGGGAGTATTTCTTTTAATGGGTTCGACGATAAGAGTCGACCGCTTTCGACCTTCAGTGTGGTCGTGGTGGCATGTGCAACTTGTGCATGCATTTGGAGTCGCCACCGGTCTTTCTTGGAGGGTAGACCGGAAACCTTACTAACCGATTGGGAGAGATCGATCAGTTCTGCGGAACCAGAGATTTTGGGTTCGGGGACTTGGTTACGCTGGTGTCATTACCAACGCTCTTTCGGTACCTAACGCGAGTGATTTTCCTAGCTAAGAGTTCATGCAGGCGCGATTTTGGGTGGGGTAGGTTTGATTCAGGGTTTCATGCAGATTGGAAGACTATTCCTATCAATCACAATCAATTTAAATGAAAGCGCAATCAAGTGCATAAATAAATCACATTAATGCACACCAATTCAAATCAACGGCTTCCTAACGTAGCCATAAGGGCTTTGGGGAGGCGTGATTTAGGACCAGGGGCGAAATGGGAAGATTTGGGAACGATTAGCCCGAAGGGCAAAATCGTCAATTTTTGGAAGATTTGGACACCGAATTACCCAAAATACTCCATGGCCAGTTGATTGTGGCCATTTCCCAATTTTGAGAATTTTTTTGGAATTTCTTGATTTTTCTTCAATTTTTAGAAGACAATTCGCCCAAAGGGCGAAATCGTCATTTTTAAGAATGATCGGGTTCAAAACACCCGGGATGAGCCTTGGCCAATTGATTGTGGCCATTTCCTATTTTTTGGGATTTTTCTAGCATTTTTAGAATTTTTTTTGGAAGACGGTTTGCCGGAATGGCAAAACCGTCATTCTTGGAAAGACCGGGGGTCGAAAGACCCGGAACAGGTCATGGCCAGTTGAATGTGGCCATTTCCTATTTTCTGGAATTTGTTATAATTTTTCTGAATTTTCTGAATTTTTTTATTTTTATTAATATTATTATTTCTGAATTTTTATTATTCGAAAATATTATCCGGGCCGGGTTAAACCCGGCCCACGACCCAAACCCATTCGCACGACTACAATCGAAACGACACCATTTTTGGTATTTTGGCATTTTTTTTTTTACCGGTTGGACCTAACTCGCCGAAGCCCAACCAACGCCGGCCCAATTCTAACTAAATACCCCAACGGCCCAACCCAACATTAAAATAAAACTTACCCACTATTCATCGTCTCCCTCATGCAGAGTCAATGGGGTCGGTGGATCTCGGGCGTCGGAGCGTCCTCTCAGGTCGCGAACGGGAACTCAGGGCACCACAGCAGGTTTGAGAAGCTCGAGTTGCCGGAACAGCGATGTCGAGATTCTCGGGTACAGCTCGGAATAGCGGCTGGGACGGTCCGACAGCAACTCGAGGGCGATAGGCCCGCGGGACAGCGACGCCGGGGACTGAGGACAACGGCCGAGGAACCTCGGGAAATGGCTGGAGCCGACAGGGGAGCGGTCGCAGGGGTTCGGATGGCCACGAGTCTTAGCGTCGGAGCTGGTTGAAGGCCGGCAGAGCGTTGAGCTTGACTCGGATCTGTGGGTCTCGGCCAGCGGCGACTCAACTGGAGCGGTGGACGGCGCGGTGCTCGACTGAGGCTCGGGCGGTGGTGACGACCGGACTACACTGCGGCGAGCTGGAGCGACGAGCAGACGGCTGGACGCGGAGGAAGCTTGGGTCGAGGTGGCAGGGCTGGGAGACTAAACAAGGCTGAAACAGAAGATGGAAGGGGTCCGCAACGTTGCGGAACAAGAGCCTGGTAGAACGAACAGCGTCGGGGTGGAAGCTGGGCGGTGACTGAGCGGTGGGCTGGCGGAGCTGGGGTCTCGGGCCCGTCGAGGCTCGAGACAGAGACCTGGGTCGGCTCTACTAGGAGAACGGATGGCGCGACTGCACTGCGGGGTAGCGGCGCCGGGGTGGTGAGGTGGCTGCCAGGAAGAGAGAGAGAGAAAGAGCCGGGGAAGGCCAGAGTCACGGTAGTACCTAGGCTCCGCGACCTCGGTGAGCGACGACGGACGGGGCGAAGGCACAAGCCGCATGAGCAGCGGCGTCATGGGTAGCGGCCACGCGGCAGAAGCAATGCATGTAGCAAGTTCGAGGTGGCGGTGGCAATGGGCGGCTCGGCTTCGGCGGAGGAGGGAGCTGGAACGGGAGTGCATGCATTCGTCGGGCTCCAAAGGAAAAAAAAGAAAAATCACTGTCCCCCCCCTCCTCTCTTTGTTTTTTTTCTCTTCTTTTATTACCTCCACTTCCCTTTACGATGGTGGAGAGCATTATGAGGCATATGCAGATTCCCTTCCCTTTTGTCTTTTGCCCATTTTTTTAATTCTCATGGTCGACTCCTTTCTCATGGATGGTCTTGCCGACCCTTTCTTTAATTCCTCGTTGTCTGCTCGTTGAAGAAAGCAGAAGTAGTAGTGTAGTGTCCAGCTCCTTTTCCACAACAAGCATGAAGTGTGGCAACCGCAACCCCTGCTGCAAAAGGATGCCACTTCTTCAGTATGGGACTGAAAATCTCCTTTTCATTAAGTGCCAATTCACCCACATCTTTTGCGAGGATAGAAAGCACTGGAAGAGGATTAGAATGGCCTTTTGAGGCTCTCCTGCTTGAATCTGCTTTCTCCATTCGGGCAAAAGCGGTGCGCAATGATGACCTAATGTAAGTATCAATCCTGCTGCGAGCTACATCAACTTCGGCTTTCCTCCTCCGGCGATACTCATTTGAAATATCTTCAACTAAAATTCTAGCTGCCATGACACCAAGAGAAACAATACCCTGCATCGTCTCAATGTTACCACTATCAAATGTGTCGTGATAAGCAAGAAGTCTTTTCTCTGCCCAGCCTAATATTGATGTCAATGTAGAGCTCAAAATCTTGGAATACTCGGGATCCTTTGTTGCTTTGGCATCTTTAGCAACTTCAGCAAGCTCACTATCAGAAGCATAAAGCAGGTCTATTTCCACCTGTCCAGTTGCCACAAAACGGTGAAACAAAACCAATGTAAAGCAAATATTGTGCAGCATTTGATTGATTCCAAGGATAACCCATGTCTTTTTTATCTGCTCCATAAGCTCATCAACTTCCTCGATGATAGAAGTTTCATCATTGACATCAAAGCAGGCTTCTAGAAGCATTTCATACAGTCGAAGATTGAGAGGGATCCCATCTGCCCAGTGACAAGAATCAAGAGATCCATCAAGGGTTCTTGCAGCAAGAGAAGTCACAGCGCTACGAAGAACTTGCATAGATTCATTATTCCTCCCTGTTTCTAAGGGCCTATCAAATGCTGCATTAATTATTTGTCGAAGACGCTGTGCAGTCATGTTTGACTTGTCCAGTGGAACACGGGGATAAATAAGGAGACCAGCCTCAAGAACTTTAAGGGTTCTCTTCTGCCACGCATCATATTCTTGTTGATCAGTAAAATCCGAATTCTTGAGCTGCTGCAATAATTCTAACGGTACAACCACTGATTCAATTCGTCGTCCGACCTGCCCAGCTGATATCCTCAGAAGCGCCCTCCGAACCCGAGAGTCCACACTCTCCGGGACCCTCATCTGATTCCTCATTAGCTCGCCCTTCGGATGCCGCTAATTGAAGATTTTTTAATAATACTAGTGACAGTTGAAACAATGGCAAGGCAATCAAATTAGATGTCTAGGTTCCGAAAATGCAAATATTGTAAATTAGAAAAAATTCAATCGGCATTTTTGGTCAAACTCGACTATATGTGTTATGAAGAAACACGTGTGATTGGACTCGAATTCTCTCTTTTTGTGAGATCAAAATGGGAAAGGCAATTAAAATAAAAGTATTAACTATTTTTTTTTATATTTTTGTGATCTCGAATGCTATTTTTATGCTTTTTCATGTATTTTTCTGACCACGGATGGTATTTTTCTGATTTGTTTTTTGGTATTTTTATAAATAAATAAATTCGAAAAATATTATAAAATACCAAAAAATATTTTTTGTTCAAAATTGGTCCCCGAGGCTAGGCCAAGGCTTCCAAAGTTGATTTTGTGACTTTATGACCTTTTTTGATATTTTTAATTAATTTTAAAAAAAATAAAAATCGCAATAACAGATGGTCAAAAATCAGGTGTCAACAGCTGCCCCTCTTTAAGAGTGAGCTCGCAGAGGTTGCTTTCAAAGACAAGATGACACCTGATTCCTAACCGACACAACAGGGAAAATGAAATAAGAAATGCTATGACATCGGATCCTTAAGGCTCTTTGATGAAAGCTCAATTTTACCCTCGGTTCGCTCTAATAATTTGGACATGGGCCGGAGTGAGATAGGCTTACCTGAAGCTCACCTGTTGGATGCTGCCGGTTGCGACAACTTTCAAGAAGATGCCTAGGACTTGTCACAGAAAATCCTAGGGAGATTAAGCTCTGACCTGTATGGTAGGTCATACCATTATGGGATTCCTAATTGGTAGGAACCTAAGGAAGGCGCATCCCCACGCTTTGGAATTTGCCAGAGATTTTAATCCGTATGGTGGATCGGACCAATAAGTTGACCCTTGAGGCGGTATCTACCAAGGTTTGACCCTTGAGGCGGTATCTACCTTGTTTTGACCCTTCAGGCGGTTTCTACCTTTGTTTGACCCTTTAGGCGGTTTCTACCTTTGATTGACCCTTCAGGCGGTTTCTACCTTCATGTTGACCCTTTAGGCGGTATCTACCTTTTGTTTGACCCTTCAGGCGGTTTCTACCATTGGTTGACCCTTCAGGCGGTTTCTACCATTGGTTTGACCCTTCAGGCGGTGTCTACCATCAGTTTTGACTTTGAAAAGGGGTCTCATGACGAGGGTTCTCCACGTCCGATGAGACTGCCTAAATTTTGAAAATGGGTCTCATGACGAGGGTTCTCCACGTCCGATGAGACTGTTTGATATTTTGAAAATGGGTCCTGAGACGAGGGTTCTCCACGTCTGATAGGACTTTTCTTTTAAAAGGGTTTTTCTTCCCCTCTTTTTTAGAGATCCCGAAGTTTGTCGGGAATTCAGTTTTTGAAGCTGTGAAGATTTCATTTTGACAAAGCTTCACTTGAGTCTATTGAGGCGACATTCTGGGAGCTGGGTTCTCCAGGTATCCTGCAGAAGTTTGAGCCTGAAAGATTTTTCTTCACCAAGAAAACGTTAGTAATCTTTGGGAAGACCACGGCTGTCCATTTTGACAAAACCGTATGATTTAAGTTTTAATCATGAAATGTGCATTTTGATGTTGGAGGTTATCCAAAGCATTCTTGCAACATGCAAATGTGATCACAAATCCCTTGCACGGAAAATCTGGACCAACAGTTTGAAAATTTCAAAAAGAGTTTGTTCAAAACACCAATTGGAATATTTCTCGACAAGGAGGTCTTCTCACCTGCTTTGAGATAGTGGTTTTTATAGGGGATGCACTCAATTCCCTACTAACCTGTGCCTAGGTTTTAGGCTCATTCGCAGCGCATACATTTTGATCGGTCGGGAGGTCTTCCACGGGACCGTAATGTTGGGCTTGGATATTGGTTTTCAAAGGGGGACCCGCTTTGGAGTCGAGGCTATTGAATGAAAATCTTCACCATCTGCTCCGGGTTTACAAGTCAAGAACCCTGCAAAATGAGAAAGAAATAGTATTGCTCGTACTTCTTCGAGCTAAGCTATATGTTAACCCAAGTGTCTTAGTCAGAGAAGACTGTTTCGGGGTTGTAACATTGGTAGGATTGGGGACCGAAAACAGCTTATTTTTGGCCCAGAATTCATGAGGGGTTTGACATTGGTGATCATTGCAAATTTGTCACATGTCTTTTCCATTCTGCATCTTCCATTTTTGAGGTGTGCAACCACTTTTGAGGTGTGCACAAGTCCTTTAGAGAACGTCTCTTGTGGTATTAAGAGATTGACAATTCTGTCCGTGTTTTTGTACCACGGCTGACATCATTTGGGGAGCAGTCTTCTTGATCTGACTCCTTTATGGGTTTTTCTCTCTTCCCAACTAGGCTTTATTGGGGATCAATCAAACAGTTTTCACGAGCATCGGCCTTGCTTTTACCAGGCACTTTGCTTTTTCTTGATGCTGGGGATTTTTTTCTTTGTTGAAATCCCGCCTTTTCTTTTCCTTTGGAACTACGATGTTCAGAAAATTGTGCTAGATATACAACTTGAATCATAGCACATTTAAACGCCTGATATGAAATTTTTCTATAAATCTCATCTCTTGATTTCTTCCGTTCTTGGAGTGATGCAGTTTCTATCTTGAAACATCCCATGATCACCAACAGGGGTTTATGAAATGAATTTGCGGGCTCAACTTGGCTGTGCAAAGGATATGGTGTGCGGGATAGAGAAATGAATGCTTCTCGTCATCCTATGGCACTTGGATTACCATATAAACAACACACAAAGATTGATGTTAGTCCGAGCAAGAAGATTTCTAACCATTTTCTCATGATACCGCTGGACTCACCTCCATTTTGCCCCGATGTGGGGTGGTTCTTGACAGGGTTAAGAATGAAAACCGTCGTTCAAAGGGTTTATCAACGGTCACCTGTAGTGTTTGAGGGATATGAAACGAATGCCTCCGTCATCCCAACCCATGTAATCGTTGCGAATAATCCCTACTTCCGTAGGTTCAGATTTTGCTATCTGATCCGCTCCACTTCTCTCCAGTGTGTGTAGGACGTATTTGGACTAGGCTTTGCCTCTTTTCTTTTGAGAAAACGTCTTTTTAAAAGTTTTGAACTTTTTATTGGAAAAAATCTCTTTCATTTTCTCCAAAAATTTTACCCGTCAAGGGGATTTTATGATGCACCATGCATGTTCTTATTCATGTTCAGATAACCTCCTGTTTTAAGACATGAATGCCAACGAAGTTTGAATTATATGTCTTTTCTAGACATTAGATTCTGAAAGCTTTTCTTTTTCTCTCTGTTTTTTATTTAACATCTTCAATGGATTGGGAAAAGGGATACTTACCTGTCCCCCGCGGCTGGAGATCCTGAAAATGCAGAAGAAACATGTTATTGTACGTTCACGAATTTTTCAAAAAATTAGAACGATACAATTTACCCTTGGTCATGTATTCTAACAGGTAATACATGGGATGTGAAAACCTGTTCGTCTATAAGGCGATTCCCCTGTCAAGGATAAATAACGAGTATCAATTCATATTCTCAAATTCAAGACAAATTGGAACGATACAACTTTACTCTTGGTTCTCATCCCGTTCTGATATTGCGTATTGATATGAACAATATCTATCAAATCCGCCTATCCATTCTTGGAGTGTTTGCAACATCAATGGTTCATCTGCCCCCAGTTAGGCGACGTCTGTTCTGTTATTCGAACAAATGGCTCCTTGAGTGATTTATCCACGTTTATCACCTGAGAAGGGAAAGAAATGAGACATTACTTCGGTATTCGATTGAAGATCGTTTAGGAACGATACATCGTTTTACCAAATAGGTGGCTTCGCGGCCAAACGTATTTCGTATTGAAGGGGTAGATCCCATTATACTCCGCGGGTGATAGTCATTGTTCGGGGAACTTGCTCCACGGATTAAACGATTAATCCACGGCCCTCGGCTTGAAGATGCTCAAAGGGTGATGTTGACACTCACGCGCAATTAGTTCTAGACATTAATGAAAGATGTTCCTGTGGGAACCTTACAGTGCGATCAACAACATATTCAATAGGAGTGTTCCACCCCTTTCGTCTAAGCATTTTTCATCGAGTAACCATGCCTTGCGTCACCACTGCGATGGCCCTCCGGCTCCAAATTGATCGAGCCAAAGATTGAACTCATCGCCAAGGAAATTGCTCGGGTCTTCGAGCCATTGATGCTCAAGTTGGGTATCAACAATTGTTGGGGGCAGATTTCCTTCATCCCCTTTATTGTGAGGAACTGGAGTCTTCGAGCTGGAACCTTCATCATTGCCCTGTTGGGGTCGAGACATACATTCCTGAAGAGTATTGATCCAAGTGTCCAGCTCCTCCTCAAGGAAATCGCCTGTTCTTTCTAGCCCTTGGTGCCCAGATTGGCTGTCGTCGACTACAGGCGAGGGATTCCTCTCTTTGCTCTCGTCGTGAGC